>JAHKKF010510717.1:0-17205 GCA_019740295.1 Labeo calbasu | reverse complement strand
ATTCACGTAACAACACGGTATTAAGAATCAAGTGTATGTAAACTTTTGAATAGGCTCATTTTAAAAATTCAACTATTATTTTCTTTTGTGGACTATATGCAAATGTCTTTTAAGTGAAATATCGCATTCAGGCCAGTACTAAATAAAAAATAACATGCATTTTGTATAATCCCTCTTATATTGGTGAAATAATTAACATTTTACAGATTCTGCAAGGCGTATGTAAACTTTAGAGCTCAACTGTATAAAGTGGCAAGATTTGGTAAGTCAGCAACTGAGATTGCAAGAATATTAGTAGCTGCATTTCTCTTTATTTTTTAAATAAGAATAGTGGGAGGAGAAGAAATTATGGAAGAGACAGAAGGAACACAAAATGTTGCATACTAGTTTAAGCGTAGATAGCATGTCACAGACCAGACACAGTACATTCACATTCATACATAACGTATCTAGACCAGTGCTTCTCAACCGTTTTGAATCCAAGGCCCTCATCATCCAAACATTATTCAAAGCCCCCATGAGTTTTTCAGTTGTTTGAGATTTGTTTGAGAGTTTTCCAGGTATAAAAATCACACTTTTAAAACAAGACTTCCTTAGATATTCAGGTTTTTCTAGACGGTGGGAAACCTGGGTGAATTTACATGAAACATTTCGATTTTTAGTTGTTTTGTCTTAGTCTAAAACACTTTAAAGGATTAGTTTACCCAATAATGAATATTCTGTCATTATTTCTCACCTTCATGTCATTCCAAACCTGTAAGAACTTCATTCGTCTTTGGAACGAAAATTAAGATATTTTTGAAGAAATCCAAGAACTTTTCTGCATAGACAGCAACGCAACTACACATTCAAAGACCAGAACGGTAGTAAGAACCTCAATAAAATAGTCCATGAGAGACGTATGATGTATTAGAAGCACAATTATATGATATAAGAGCAAAACCTTACTCACTTGAAACATTTACTGACATTTCCCTGTAACATCTACGACCCCTCTGGAACATCGCAATGTGTATTGATTACATATCATTCCTTCAGAGTGCTCACTCTGGTGTGCACTAGAATATGTAGAGTACGCATTTGTATCTTTGAGCAGGATGTCGACACTTTAATCTAGCTGGTGGGAAGGAAAAGAGTGGCATGAAAGGAAATGAGGAGAACCAGAGATGTGGCTCCTATAGGACCGACTACGGCGTTAATGATAACCGTCGCTGCAGTGTGTGCGTGTGTATGAGTGTGTCGCTGTGTTGCCTGTGAAAGGCTAATGACCTCCTCAACACCTTACAAAAGCACACGCAGTTGATTTTATATATACTTCAGCTGCCTTGAGCACACACTTTCACCTTGCCTCAAACACAATTTTATGCACACATGCACATACACGCTGACACAGAGGTGTAAGTGGCAGAAACATTATGAGCTACAATGGTAGTTGAAGGTGAACCTGAGTTAAACAGACGATGAATAGAGGGGTCTTGATTTCAGATGACCCTACCTCAGGCGGTAGAGCAACTGTGCACGCACACACTTTCTTCCGTAGAAAAATGAGCACAGCTAGTTATCACCTACACTATACTAGGCAATGATACTGGCGAAGGCTGTAAAAGTAGCTTTAACAGTTGAGGTCAAAAGTTTACATCCCCATTGCAGTATCTGCAAAACGTTAATTATTTTACCAAAATAAGAGGGATCATACAAAATGCAAGTTATTGTTTATTTAGTACTGACCTGAATAAGATATTTCTCATAAAAGACATTTACATATAGTCCACAAAAGAAAATAATAGTTGAATTTATAAAAATGACCCTTTTCAAAAGTTTACATACCCTTGACTCTTAATACTGTGTTTTTACCTGAATGATCCACAGCTGTGTTTTTTTATTTAGTGATAGTTGTTCATGAGTCCCTTGTTTGTCCTGAAGTTAAACTGCACGCTGTTCTTCAGAAAAATCTTCAGGTTTCACAAATTCTTTGGTTTTCCAGCATTTTTGTGTATTTCAACCCTTCCCAACAATGATTGTATGATTTTGAGATCCATCTTTTCACACTAAGGACAACTGAGGGACTCATATGCAACTATTACAGAAGGTTCAAACGCTCACTGTTGTTCCAGAAGGAAAAAACATGCATTAAGAGCCAGGGGGTGAAAACTTTTAAACAGAATGTAGATGTGTACATTTTTCTTATTTTGCCTAAACATCATATTTTTTTCATTTAGTACTGCCCTTCAGAGGCTACAGAAGAATGAAAAATAGGTTAAATTTACCCTGATCTTCATATTCAAAAAGCTTTCTGAGCCTTGAACGTGGTAGTTGCGTTGCTGTGTATGCAGGGTCAGAAAGCTCCTACATTTCATCAAAAATATCTTAATTTGTGCTCCGAAGATGAACGAAGGTCTTATGAGGATGAGTAATTACTGACAGAATTTTAATTTTAGGTGAATTATCCCTTTAAGAATGTCTAATAAGAAAATTGCAACTGACCAATGTAATCATGGTTTGTGTCAATACATACAATTATATCAATTATATAAAAGAAACAGCATCTTATATTCACAGTCACCATGTGTGAATACTTATGAATATAGATCGAGCTGATCCTCCATAAATATATACACGTATACGTGTACACAAACATATATTCTTTCTAAGACTATGGTGTAAAACATGGTAAACCTGGAAATTCTCTAAAGTTAAAACCAAATTTACACCCTTGGTACAGACACAGAGCTAGTAGACTAAAAATAACAAGTTTCCTTGTACTTGCATGTAATTTTGTACCTCGAGCTTCGACCGTAAAAATAACAGTTAGCCTTCACAGCTCCCCCTCCCTCCCTTCCTCCCTCTCTCTCTGTGTGGTGAATCTACCTTCCTGCCCCTGTGCCTCTTGTTAATTAATCACTGTGTTGTTAAAGAGTGCCGAGGCGGACTCCGAGCCTACTGATAATTAGGGATCTGTGTTCAGGGCTGGCTGTGAGAGGCGGGGTGCGAGCAAAAGCTAGAAGGCTGTGTGCGTGTGTTATGTGTGGCTGTATCTGAATATGTGTATCTGAGCGAGCCAGCTATGATCGTGCGACGTGCGTTATATGCGAGTTTGTGTGTGGCGGTGGTAAAGTGGCACATTAGTATTCAGAGAAATCGCTGCGCCCCTGCTGTCCTGCTACTTCCTGCTCACCACCGGGCCAGCATTCAGCCGGGTACAGTCTACCAAAGCTCCCGCAGGGGGCACAAACATAACAGACCTCAATGTCCAAAGACCAGTCTGACCCAACTTGACTATCAGTACCTCAGCTTGCTGCAATGCTATATTTGCTCAGGCTTCAAATTGCCTCATGACTGCATTGAACTATAGCACTGTAACACAAAGTGCTTTTCAGATATATTGAGTGTTTACATGTATAACCAAAAACTGAGCAAGTTTTAATGATTTGTGTGCAAAAAATAATTTTTAGTACCCTTTTCAAGACCTTATAATAAAAAAAAAGTACAATAAGCTACAAAATAGTTTGCATTCATGTATATATGTGATATAATTGACTTTGACGCAAATACACAAAGCATCCCACACAACAAAGTATGTAAAAATGTCTTCACTGAAAATTAAAAAATACCGCATATGCAACTATTACAGAAGGTTCAAACGCACACTGATGCTCCAGAAGGAAAAAAATTGCATTAAGAGCCTGGGGGTGAAAACTTTTTGAATTTGAAGATCAGGGTAAATTTTACTTTTTTTGTCTTCTGGGAAACATGTAACTATCTTCTGTTGCCTCTGAAGGGCAGTACTAAAGGAAAAAATATAATGTTTAGGCAATATAAGAAAAATGTACACATCTCCATTCTGTTCAAAAGCTTTCACCCTCGGCTCTTAATGCATGGTTTTTCCTTCTGGAGCACCGGTGAGCTTTGAATCTTCTGTAAAAGTTGCATATGAGCCCCACAGTTGTCCTCAGTGTGAAAAGATGGATCTCAAAATCATACAGTCGTTGGAAAGGGTTCAAATACACAGAAATGCTGGAAAACCAAAGAATTTGTGGGACTTAAAGGACAAACAAGGGACTCATGAACTAAAAAAAAAAACACAGTACTAAGAAACAAGGGGATGTAAACTTTTGAACCAGGTCATTTTTATAAATTCAACCATTATTTTCTCTTATGGACTATATGTAAACATCTTTTGTGTGAAATATCTTATTCAGGTCAGTACTAAATAAACAATGACATGCATTTTGTATGATCCCTCTTATTTTGGTAAAATAATTAACATTTTAATGATTCTGAAAGGGGGATGTAAACTTTTGACCTCAACTGTATAAAAGTAACTAAGCACAAAGCTTATTGCGATTTACTGAATGGAAAACAGACTATACTAATCAATTCTTGGGATTTAAGAATTGATATCGTTTCGTAAAGATGAGAATCTTCTGTCACGTTGAGCTCTGGTGCTCATTCAAGTGACAAAGGTTCAAGGTTCTGGCCTGCAACGTTTCCAGACTCCTCTCCCAAATTATTTCCAGCCATTCCCTCTGATCTGTCTTAGAAAAAGAGGCGAAAGCTCGAAAAGAATTAGTCTTGCACAATAGTCATCCGAACACATGCAGCAACAGAGATCATCTGTTATTGTAGGATCTCACTGTGATGATTCTTTTTGTGCTCTTCTATTGTCAGAACTCTAAATATTCTCCAAATTAATCGCTCGCTCTTTCCGTCGGTCTCCCTTCTCTCTCACTCCTGATTGCCGTATATGAGTGATAATGTTTTTAGCAGCTAGCGTCATGTTCAAATCTGTAATAACATTACACCAGCAGCCCCACTGATGGCAACATGCATCACCAAACACAAGCCATCTCAGTCATAAGTAAACAAAACTTCCATATGCAGAGTAAACACATCTATACACCCTAATGGCCTATAACAGCCCCCACACAGAGGCAATTTGCACACTAATTCATACACTTTACAAAGAAGAAACAGCGAGAACTAAGAACACAAGTGCATTGTTTATCAGGGTGCAACTGCGACCTTTCCCTCACATCATCAATAAAGACAATATCCAATATGTTGGATATAGTATATCAAATTAACCACAGTAACTTGTGGTATGCAAATGACACGATTAAAAAAGGCAGACGTGGATTCTGCCGTGAACCTTAACGACTGAGGGGAAAATACAAAACTGGTCTCTAAATAGGAGTGATGCAATTCATTCTAGGAGTTTGAGGTGTGAAGATGAAAGCATAGCCATCTTAACTCCTTCCACAGGTCACGTAATAAACATGATGGAGGTCAGGATTTCACGCAAGGCTTTCTTCAACCCTCAAGACAACATCTCTGACATCTACGTTCACACACACACAGGTCATGGCCATCGTTTCACTTTTATTCAGCTATTGTATTCACGGCTGCGATGTTGACAAATTCATTTTGAAATCCATTAGTCTCACAACGTGGTTTAAACGATGTGCCCATTAATGTCCACCGCTTTAATACAGCCAATACCCATCTGATAAATCAGGTTATCTCAGACACCTTCCACATGCCGTGAAGAGCGGAAATTAGGGAATTATTAACTATCTCCAGTACGTGTGTATGTTCGTGTATGTGTGGAAGATAGAAATATGAGAAAGTGAGAGAGGTGAAAAGGGAACAGTACTACTAGTTGTAAAAAAAAAATCCAATTTAAATATTGAATTTTGAATTTGAATTCATTTGAATTTGAATTAAGGTAGAATACACGAAGTAGAATTCAAATATGAATTTCTGAGACATTTAGCATTCATAATTTTTATTTATTGAGTAGTGTGGTCATAGTTTAATGAATTATGTGAGCCTTTTATGATGTTTTCTGAAAATGTTTGAGGTTCTGTAAGCAGCATTAAAATTTGTGCATGTATGTATTCCATAGTACATATCAGGGAATGAATAGGTATTAATTAGTGAAAATGAATGGTTAAATGTTTAGAAAATGTTTAAAGAACAAAAACAACATAAAAGAAGTTGTAATGGAAAATAGGAATGACATTCTTTTAAATTGTACCAATTGTAAAATGTTGTTTAATTGTTGGCAACCAGTTAATGTTATGATTGATCCAGTAAGAATTATTTCTCTTTTTCGGCAGCTTTTTAGAATTACTTTCTGTAGTTCACCCAAAAATGAAAAGTCTGTCAACTCTGTTGTTTCAAACCTGTATGATTTTCTCTGACAAATGAAGTCAATGGTAACCAAAGCTGTTTGGTTCTTCGGAATATCGTCTTTTTGTTTTGCAAAAGAAAAAAGTCATACATATTTAATTAAATGATAACTGATGATAAATGTTTTGGGTGAGCTGTCTTTTAAAGCTTTATTTTATTTTATTTTATTTTATTTTATTTTGGGTTCATTTGCATAGCACTAAAACCCTATTGTAACTGTTAGAATGGTCACAGATCAGCAATCTCCACGTAAAACTAATTTTTTCCAGATCGGAACCAAACCAGTGCAGAAAGATTCTCTGGAGATACTTTATAATATCAATACTTATCAAAACAAAAGTTGAACTTTTTTGTCCTATCAACATTTGTTCTAAAACATCCAATTTTAGATGGTCTTGGTCCTAAGTGCCATAAGTGTCTACAAGGACATTTGCGTATCTCAAAAAACATGGCCGCCATTTGCTGACAAAGTTTGAGCACCTGTTAGACAAAGCTAATAGAGGTCGATCTGAATGAAACTCAGTGGGCCTGTTTGACTAACGGCCCCAAAAGTCTCATTCGTATTCTTCGTATCATACGACAGTTGCATTCCGGACAACTTTGCCTCTAGAACCACTGCTGTCAATTAAATCGTTTGTTTAAATGATTGAGAAGATGTAAAAAACCTACTTTTGCAAACTAGTCCTAGGTTTTTCGCTCAATCTGGAATTCTTTGGACTCTCTAATCCAATAATTATCAAACAAACGTTAAAATTTACCCTTTGGGAAGCTATAACGGGGTGGTTTAGAAAAGGGGCCTGTCCAAATCGACCCAAAATCCTATAAAGCCTAAAGGAAAACTCAAAACTTCATGAAACCTTCATGAGGGCATGCGACAGGTGATTCTAAACAAACATGCAAAGTTTTAAGGGAATCGGACCACAGCTGTCGCTATTACAGTCATAAACATCAAAAATATCATATTTCATATTTATATGGTCAATTATCTGGATTTGCCAAAAATGCTTTTTTAACCATTGATTTAGATGGGTGCAGCTTTGCTAAATAATATGTAATGTCTAAGCACTTGAACCCTGAAAATCGCTGCTTGCAGCTATATTTTATTTTATTTTTGTACCTGGTTACCATTTGGAAACACTAAAGAAGGTATAATTAAATGAATTCCTCTTCCTGTCAATCAACTTCAAATTGAACATCCCGAGGGGTTCAAATTCACACTCAAAAATTAAATAGGAACCCTTTCTTTCCTTTAATTCTGAATTTTGACTTTGACACAATGAGCCATGGTGCTCATACAGGTGACTTGAGTTTGAATGCACCATCTCCCAATCACGATCTGTCGTCCTACTACTTCAACAGAAATAAAATGCTTTCTAAAAGTAAGCTGAATATTATTAACATAATATTATGACAGATCTGTAATAAATAAATACGTGTGCGCATTTGCGTGTGCTTGCTCAGTTACAGCTCTTCAGAGATTGCAGACGGTCATCACAACTTAAATAAATGTGGTTAATCGAGTCGAGGCTGGAATTAGCAGCGTTACAGTGTTGTGACGTGTGTGCATGTATAATTATGGATGCGTGTGCGGTGGCTCACTCCGTTAATGAGGCGCTGGAAGGGGGCTGCAGCAGCTGGCAGGAAGCACGGGGGAGCTGAGGAACATCTGCAGGGGGCACAGCGCCGCTCTCCGCGCCGCGCGCAAACACACGTACAGGAGATCAGCACCTAGCGCACACCCACCGACACCAGCCCGACCGCTGTCGCCATAGCAACCGCGTGCCGGCCGTGTCAGCCGCGACGTAGGGAGAGAAAACAAAATAGCGCTAATCACGCTGAATAATTTCGATCTTGCCTTTACTTTTCAGGATCTGCAACAAGGCCTGTAGTGGGCATACGGAGCATGTGAAAACACTAGATAGGAAGGTCAAAGGTTAGAAAAACCTGACTGAATGTGTTCATTCTAGAGCTTTCCGATGCCAAGCATCAGGTCAAGCACCAGCAGTACGAGAGCTCTGAAGCATTCGCACTACCAGACTAATTCAGCCCTAAACTGCCAAAAGTGCTACATACGCAAAGCACTAGATAACTGCTCCCACAGGTCTGTCATGCTCTTTCACTGAACAGCACACATGGACGAAAACAAAAAAACAAGATATACAAACACATTGATCAATAAAGTTGCCACATAGGCTTGGGTGCAGCCTATCGATCGTTATCTCCCCCCCCAAGTCAACACTTGGCCTTTGACCCCCGTATGAACTTACAGAGCACATCTCCATAGAAACGCATGCCCTCTGTTCATTGCACTTTATTGCTGTCTCAGAAGCTAACAGTTATGCCTGGTGGAACTGTGAAAACTAAAATATCATAGATGGAAACAGAGGTGTTGTTTACTGTGTTCTCGAAAAATGTTTTTTTTTTATTTTAGGTATAATGTGCCGGGAAAAGCATGAAAGGTTTCTTCAGAGAGAAGATAAGGAGTGTGTTTGCAGAAAAGGTCTAGCAGTGGCTGCCATTATGTGTGAAGAACGCAGCTCTGAGGATATTTACCTCTGTGAGATGAATTTTTAGACTGTGTTTAGCAATTTGTGAATCTTTTCCAGGTGAGAAGTTACTCTAAACAGGTTCTCTGAGGCCATAATTATGTCAATAAGACATAATTTGTGCCTCAAAATTGTGGATTTAGCACTAGCTTAAAGTTAACAAACAAACTGAGCCTGTTTACATTTTTAATGTGTATTGTAGGTCATATTGAGAACAGTTCATTAGTATATGTAATTTCAAACACACACACACAAACAAAATTGTTTTTTGTTGTTGTTGATCTTTAATTAAAACATAGTAAAATAATGGATAATAAATGGATAATACTGGATAATATTAACCAACAGCCAAATAAGTATTTAATATGGAAGACTGTTTCTATGGAAGCCAGTTTCCGCCACTGAAAAAAACAAACAAAAAAAAAAAAAAACCTTTTTTTTCCTCAGAATTGTGCGATATAAACTCACAATTGCGAGTTATGAAGTCAGAATTGCGGGATATAAACTCAAAATTTTGAAAAAAAAAAAGAATCAGAATTGCGAGTTATAAAAGACTGATATGTTCACAAAATTGTAAATTTATATCTTGCAATTCTGAGTTTATAACTAACAATTGCGACTTTTTAGCTCACAATTCTGAGAAAAAAAGACCAAAATTGTGAGAGAGAAGTCGCAATAACCTTTTTTTTTTAATTCAGTGGCAAAAACGGGCTTTCATATGTTCCCGCCGCTGAAAAAAAAAAAAGATTAAAAAAAGGGTTATTGCGAATTTTTATTTCACAATTCTGGATTTTTTCCCCTAAGAATTGTGAGATCTAAACTTTAGAAAGATATAAAAGTCCAATTTTGAGTGGAAAAAAGATTGATATGTTCTCAGAATTGTGAGTTTATCTCACAGTTCTGACTTAATTAAAAAAAAAAAGTCAAAATTGTGAGATAAAAAGTCGGAATAACCTTTTTTTTATTTTTTATTCAGTGGCAGAAACGGGCTTCCATATGTTCCCACCACTGAAAAAAATGATAAAAACGACAATTTTTATTTCACAATTCTGACTTTTTTTCCTCAGAATTGTGAGATCTAAACTTTAGAAAGGAATAAAAGTCCAATTTTGAGGGGAAAAAAGATTGATATGTTCTCAGAATTTTGAATTTATCTCACAATTCTGGGTTTAAAAAAAAACTTTACTAGGTCCTTAAAAAAGTCTTTTTTGTGTGTGTATTTTTGTGTTTAGACATGGTTTTTATTGTGAATTCTGGCTTATTCAAAGACATTTTCAACTACTGTAGTTATATTTGGTTACATTTACACGTAGCTGGTGTTTTATATCAAAAACAAGTAAACTTAGTCTGGAAAAAGTTCCCTTCGGAGCAGCCAGAGGTTTAGTGTCTTGCTCAAGGTCACACTGGCATCTCTCCAGTTCATGGATCATTCCTGGGGTTTGAACCTAGGGCCTTTGGGTTACCACCAGCCCATATCTTTTACAACCACATTTTCAATTTCTACCAACCTACTTTCAAATTCAGACCAGAGTTTGAGTTTAGGTTTTAGTTTTGTCTTGCTTTTTTCTTTACTTTAACTTGCTAATACACACACACATACACACACACGTCTTTGCTATGATTAATACTTAATTTTATATTAAAAGGGCATTTTTTACAGTTAAATACACTACATTTAAAAAGTTTGGGATCAGTGAGTTTTTATTCCTCCATTTCAACAATTAATTAAATTGAAAAAGTGATATTTACAATGCTACAAAAGACTTTGAGTTCCTTTTGAGAAATGTTTAATGAGCAGCCAATCAGCATATTAGAATGATTTCTGAAGGATCATGTGACACTGAAGACTGGAATAATGATGCAGAAAATCCAGTTTTGCCCTGACAGGAATAAATTACATTTTAATACACTAAATTAGATTTAAAATGTAATAATATCTCACTATACTGTTTTTACTGTACTGATCAAATTAATGCAGCCTGGTGAGCATAAGAGATGTCTTTAAAAATATCCCAAATTTTTTAACAGTAGTGTATATTGAAGATAAAAAAAAACAGATTAAGCAGAAACCTTTGTCATACTATTTAAAAATACATAAATAACAACTAAAACAAAAATTTGAATGTCTAGAGAATAATTACTGGATAGCACATGTAAAAAATTGACTGTAAGTCTTAAAGGGACAGCTCACCTGGCAGAGAAGAAATTGTAGAATAAGGTTATTTTTGTTTTCTATACACAAAACATATTCTTGTAGCTTCATAAAGTTAACCACTAATGTCACACAGACTATTTTAACAATGTCCTTATTACCTTTCTGGGGCTTGAACGTGCGGTTTTGCTGCCTATGCTGTCAGAAAGCTCTCGGATTTCATCAAAAATATCTTAATTTGTTTTCCGAAGATGAACAAAGGTCTTACAGGTTTGAAACGACGGAAGGGTGAGTAATTAATGACAATTTTCATTTTTGGGTGAACTACCCCTAAAACTACTTTTATATATTGTCAAAATGCTACTTCACAGCTGCACTGTACCAACCATCTCATCAACCATCAGTTTTATCTAATACATGGGTATTAAGGACAAGTTGATCTACTTGATTAATAATAAATGTTAATATTAATAATCCGTCAGTGAAATCCTCAGAGGCGTTGATAATGTGGCCGGGCAATTGTAAAAAAAAAAAAAAAAAAAAGTGTGATCCGCCATTAATGATTGACTGCGAGTGAGATTCAGCACTGGGATCAAATACAGCGTACTTCTGAATAATAGAGATGCCAGGAGGTCTATCCCATTCCCAAGTGGGTGAGACACATCGAGAGGGGCCAGAAAACCAGAGGTTTTAACACACGATTACCCCAAGGAGTGTGCGCGGCTGTATGAGTGTATCTATGTTGGCGTCGTTAATGTGTGTCAGTCATCAATAATGCAGATCCTCAGTCGTCTGCTCATCAAAGCCCTGCGAAGCGTCTCTGTTCCACATTACACTGAGACGAGGGCATACGAGACCGGTCTGGGAGTGTGCGTTCATATAATTTCATGAGAGTTCATATAATTTACTCAGACTCATGTTGTTCTAAACACGTATGCACATATTTTGTTCTTTCTCTCAATCTTCACATAGATATTTTCCACATAAGTTTGTAGTGACCAAGTTCTGTTAAGCTTTACAAAGGTACTATAAAAGGACTAAACATAGTTTATAAGACTTAAAGAGACAGTTCATCCAACAATGAAAATTCTGTCATTAATTACTCACCCTCACGACCTTTGTTCACCCTCAGAACACAAATTAAGATACATATGATGAAATCTGAGAGCTTTCTGACCCTGCATAGACAGCAATGCAACTGACACATTCAAGGCCCAGAAAAGTAGTAAGGACATTGATAAAATTGTCCATGTGACATAAGTGGTTCAACCATAATGTTCCAAAACAAAAATAACAAAATCAAATCAACAATTTCTTCTCTTCCGTGTTAGTCTTCGCCACGCGTTCGGACTAGAAGATTAGTCAAAGCAACAAGATTAAAGCGGTGCTATTATGCTTTTTCACTTTTTGAACTTTAGTCAGTGTGTGGTGTATATCTTTGGGCATAAAAAAGATCTACAAAGTTACAAATCTCAAAGTCCACTCCAAAACGAGATATTTCATTTTTAAAAAATCCCTTTTCAAGAACTACAACGAACAGCTCCTTTAGACTACATTGTTTGTTTTCTGCGTGCAATGATGTCACAACGCGGTCCATTAAAATAAATCCCACCCATGGAAATTCGAATTGTTAGAGGAAGGGTAGGGATGAGGTGGGGGACACTCTAGTCACAAGCATTGACTAGAGTGGCCGCTTTAGAGCTGTAACGCGTCGCAGACGTGTGCAGTACAGGGGGTCGAAACGTGCAGATCTACTCCGGTTGCACGTCGGAGCCGTAACGCCCCGCAGACGTGTGCAGTGTGTAGTAAGAGATTTATTCATCATATAGTGTAGATAGCTTCACTTATAACGCAAGCGTTTTTTAAAATGCATAAACTTGCACTAGAATAGGCTAGGCTGATCAGTGATGTTTTTTGATAATGTTAAGCTGCTTTTAGACTTATGCTGGAGCTGGTTTCAGGCAATTAAACTATGTAAATAATTAAATACATTAGCACGATAATATCATGTATTGGTGATCTCGCAGACTGATGACAGGACCCAACACTACTGTAGCGTATTATTTACTCACCCTCCATGCATCCTAGGTGTATATGACTTCCTTCTTTCAGACGAATGCAATCAGAGTTATATTAAAATTTATCCTGGCACTCCCAAGCTTTATTAATAAAGGCCTCCTGTAGCGAATCGATGCGTTTTTGTGAGAAAAATATCCATATTTAAAACATAAGAATCACTTTAATCTAGCTAACAGTTGTACACGGAACTTGCTTCTTTGACGTGGGCGTGGCAGTACTGAAACACCGTCTAAGCTCTTCGCCAATCGCAACGCACTGGGAGAGCTAACCAACCACAACACATTTTGTTTTTCGGAAGGCGGAACCCAGAACTAATCGAGCCTTATGTGCCAGGCTGAGAGAGATGTATTGTAATAATATAAATTAAGTTAAAAATAATGGATTTTTCGAACCACCAAGCATGAAAGCATGTTCTAGTACACCCCCAAAACAAAATCAAGACTTTGTAAAAGAGCATAATAGGACCCCTTTAAGTCAAAATTGACCTCCGTCGTAGTTCTCAAATCAAATGTTACGTTTTAAGGTTGTATGTTATAAATTAAATGCCATATTTGATTTGAGAGATGTTACGATTACTTATAAATGATTTATTTGTGTTAGACGGGGCAAAAAACAATAATGAAATAATACTGGTTAATGTTAACCAACAGCCAAATAAGTATTTAATATGGAAGCCTGTTTCGCCACTTAAGAAAAAATAAAATAGGTTATTGCGACTTTTTATTTAGCAATTCAGATTTTTTTTTTCTCAGAGTTGTGTGATACAAACTCGCAATTCAGTCTTTTTTCTTAGAATTGTGAGATATAAACTCGCAAGTGCGAGTTATAAAGTCAGAATTGCAAGATATAAACTCACAATTTCAACTTTTTTTGTCAGAATGCAAGTTTGTATCTCACAATTCTGACTTTTTCATGCAATAACGTTTTTTTTCCCTCAGAAAATAAACTTGTGATATAAACTTTATTTTACTTCCAATTTTGAGGGGAAAAAAGACTGATATGTTCTCAGAATTGCGAGTTTATCTCACAATTCTGACTTAACTCATAATTGCATGTTATAAAGTCAGAATTGTGAGTTTATATCTTGCTATTCTGACTCTGATTCTCGCAATTTTATATCACAATTCGGAGAAACATACCACACAAACCATACATAAAGACAAACACATACGAGTTTGGAACAACACAAGGGTAAGTAAATAATGACTGAATAATCAGCTCTTGAAATGGCATTTAGACTAATACTTCTTCTGAAAAACTAAACAGGTCGCACTAATACAGTCTTAAAGATCTTTAAGTAAACCTCTAAAAAGATTACAAACACACACAGGGGACGCAATATAAGGTAGATGGGCACACAAACAATCTTTCACAGCGAAGCGTGCTCTAGGGAACAGTCTGAATGCAATTGTGGCTTTGAGTAAATACACATTTTATGTGCTTTTAATTCTCACCGAAAAACAGATGCGGTATATCCTCTTTACTCATGGCGAACACACAACTATATGTATATACACACACAAAGACACACACATATAGACTCTATGGATCTAAAGAAGGCCTCTTCTCAGCAGGCAGGAGTGATGACAATATCAGCATCTAATTTTTCCTTTTCAAGAAGCTGTTAATGAAGAGTATGAATAGAAGAAAAGCTTCTGCTCAATGCACTAATTGCCTTAAAAGCTCTTCATACAATTTCCCCTGTCAACAGAGATAGCGTGTGTGTGTGTGTGTGTTGGAGTTTGTGTGCGCATGTGACCGTGCACCACTGAGCTTTGCCGTCAGAGGTAGTGAAAAGGCATTGCCTACAAGCTCTGTGAAGACACTCTGATGGGAACACACACATACACACGTGAACCTGAAACGAGCTAAAACACACAGCCTCGAGGACGTGCTGGAAGTGTGGCAGGAAACTACCGCGCTAAGCGACAAAGAAGTCATTAAAACAAAAAGCATGCTGAGTGCTTTAAATGCCGTTAATCAAATCCAAACACACTGAATGCATCTCAATCACCCGCCGCTGACATCAAGCTTATTGTGCAACAAAGAACTAAACATTTCATTGCAGAAATGTTGAAAGAATAATAATCAGTTATATATACAGTGTATAATATCTACAAAATTTGTTTGCTTGTATATACACATATACATGTGTACACATACAAACACTACATATATATTAAAAACTAAAGATAACAAGATAAAATAAATGTAAAATAATAAATTCAAAATAAAATTATATACACTGGCGTTCAAAAGACTGGGATCAGTAGGATTTATTATGTTCTTTAAAGACGTTTCTTATGCTCTTCAAAGTTCCATTTATTTGATCAAAAACAGAGAAAAAAATATATTATTGCTATTTAAAATAACAGTTTTCTATTTTAATATACTTTAAAATATAATTTATTTTTGTGATGCAAAGCTGAATTTTCAGCATCATTACTCCAGTCTGCAGTGTCACATAATGCTTCAGAAATCATTCTAATATGCTAATTTATTATCAATGTTGGAAACAGCTGCGCTGTTTAATATTTTTTTGGAATCTGTGATACTTTTTTCAGGATTCTTTGATGAATAAAAAGTTAAAAGAACAGCATTTATTCAAAAAGAATAGTCTTTACTATCACTTTTTATCAATTTAACACATCCTTGCTGAATAAAAGTATTAATTTTTTTCAAACAAAGAGAGAAAGAAAAAATGTACTGACCCCAAACTTTGAACGGTACTGTATATTGTTACAAAAGCTTTATTTTTAAAATAAACGTTGTTCTTTTTAACAGGTCAACTAGGATATGGCATTAAACCTAAGGTCTATATTTAGCGCTACAGAACCCCCAAGTTGGCGTCAACTTGTCGTGCATCTGTAATGATCCGCTGTGATTTAGGACACGATGGGCCGAGCAGTGTCAGGTCAAAGGCACTATCGATACGGGCCTGCCAATAACTCTACGCTGGTGTCAGGAAGAAAGAGGGCGTGCGGTGGGTCAGGACGCTTCTACCACAAACATCCATCAGTGTCTTCAGGTTGGAGACAGCCGTGATGTGGAGAGTACATATGAGCAAGGGGTCAGTGTCAGGGAAAGCTCCCAAAGGATGGATCCTCCATCAATAGAGCTGGACAGGGGAGGGGTTGGCTGTGGACTAGTCAACGGCAGGTCACCGCCAATGCCGATAAGGGCAGGGAGTCATCGAACTAACCCCCGAGCGAGATCTCCAATTAACCCTTTCACTCTCAGAACACAGCATTTAAATGGAACCGGTAAATGGGGGTAAATACATAAGGTGGGAGTCATTAGGGCTGCAATATGGATGAAGAGTGGGTGTGTCGTAGATGTATTGGTGGTAGGTAAGAAAAGAAT
Organism: Labeo calbasu; assembly: GCA_019740295.1. NCBI lineage: Eukaryota > Metazoa > Chordata > Actinopteri > Cypriniformes > Cyprinidae > Labeo > Labeo calbasu. Next base: position 873 of record JAHKKF010510717.1, on the reverse strand, counting down.
TAGTTCACAGAATACAGAATACTGAATACTGTCACTTTGGAAAGGTCACGCGTAATGCATGCGGAAGTACTGACCCAGTGTTAACAAAGTAATTGTGCAAAGAAAGTCAAACGCCCTTAACTGTCCTTTGTCAAACAATTTTGAAGTTGGAGGACAAAATGAATTGGAATTTTTCACCCTACCCTTCCTTTTTAACCGGTGTGCACAGATGAAGAACTAACCACGCGTGACCTTTCGCAGAGCTAGTGTAAGATGAGCATTTTTGTTAAAAAGTATATAGATTTTTATTATTATTTTTTTTTTTTTTAGAAAACGTGCGATCGTTTTGCTAGATAAGACCCTTATTTCTTGGCTGGGATCGTAACTGCAATTTGGACCTTCAGACAGTTGATCATGCCACTATAAATCCACTAATCTGAAAAATCTTCCGATTATAATAGTGGATTATAATAGTGGAAAATAGTGGAATCTTGAAATGTTTTCCTCAAAAAACTTAATTTCTTTAGACTGAAGAAAGAAAGACATGAACATCTTGGATAACATGGGGGTGAGTAAATTAGGAAATTTTTATTCTGGAAGTGAAGTAATCCTTTAAAGGAATGTTTGTGGTCCAATACAATTTGAGTTTAGTCTACAGTATTTGTGGTATTAGAATTACCAGAATTTTGTTGTTGCTGCTGTGCTGTTGAGGTTGGTTTGAGGTACCTATAATGGAAATGAGTAGTGCTAATTATTGACGCATTTAAACACAAAAATGTGAAGCTTATAATTGTATAAAAGCACTTATTTTAGAAAATATGTAGTTTAACAAGAAAATACTATTTCAGTGTTTCTACTTCAAAATTTCACATTCAGTTCAATCTGTTAGTTGCC
>JAHKKF010510713.1:0-10892 GCA_019740295.1 Labeo calbasu | reverse complement strand
GCTGGAGGCTTGTGAAGGGCAGACACAGGAGGGATAGGAGGTATGCCTCCAGGGCGGATCAGGGAGCTCAGGGAGCCGAGGTGGAGCACACAGTCCATATGGCCATGGTGGGGAAATAAAGGACTACATTAATCAGCTCGATCAGGGGATAAACACAAACGGGACGATCACAACGGATTGTCTCTTTGTCCAGCCCCAGCTGAAAATATGCACCCAAGGCAGCGTCGTGCCAGCTCAGCTGGTTAGCGAGCTCGTGGAATTCCTCCACATACCGCTCCAACTTGTCCTCGGGTTTGAGTCATTCATTCATCACGTGACAGCCCCATAAGCTAACCCTATGCAGTATGAGCCGGAAAGATAATTGATTAGTTCAATTATCAATTATCGGTTCTTCTGTCACGGCGTGGTTTGCGGGGAATGAGGAGTAGGAACGATGAGCTTGGAATATAGCGTTGTATTTAGGGATGTAACGGTATGAAAATTTCTTACCACGATTATAGTGACCAAAATGATCACGGTTATCAGTATTATCACGGTATCGTTAAAATGTACCAGAAATGTTCAAAAAGTACTGACACATAAATCACTTCACCAAGTTTTATATTTAAAATTAACAAACAACAAATAAAATGATTTTTGTTTGCATAATTATTAATTTAAATGACAACATGACTGGCAACAGTTTAACTAATGACATGCTCAAATATCTAATGAAAATTATCAAATAAATCTGTGGAAAATATTTCATAAAAAAAGAAAAACCTCACATTTAAGCCTTTAAATTAAGAAAAGGGTTAAGTCAAAATGATAATTGATTTAATATTTTTTTATTTGTATCTTATCTGTTCCATAAATAATCTAGATAACTGGTCTGAATTAAGCTTGTTTTTTCATCAGCCGGTCAAAATTTTGGCTACAGCAGGGCAAATTCGGTCCGTTTTTTGGCCAGACAAAAACTGCACACAAGCTGAAAGTAAATATAAGTCTCTGTAAATCCACTGTATGACACTAGATGGCGCTTATGGAAAAGGTGAACTAAAGCGGTTTCTCGTGAACTCCGTGAATAAAGCAGCACTGCGATTAAGAACACTTCTTTAGATATTACATGGAGCGAAAGTGAAAACAAAATGCCATCGAATCTTTTCTGAATAAAGTCTGAACCTTACAGGTAGATTCATATAATTAATTAATTCAAATATTCATTATAATTCCCGATTTATGTTTCTGCCGGTGGGTGCCCAACACACAATTGCAAAGTGAAACGTACGGACTGCAAATACGTTAGTTACCAAATGATACACACATTCTTTCTATGAGGGTTGCGCTTCACTAAACATTCTTTAATAAATACCGGTTTACAATAAGCACTTATTCGATGCACAGGACAATGCTTGAGGGCGCATACGTAGTATCTGATCTAGTGATGGGTCGTTCTTGAACGATTCGTTCATTTTGAACGAATCTTTAATGTGACTCGGGACGAACGAGTCGTATCGGGGAGTGATTCGTTCAGTCACGCATGCGCAACATCCTGTACTGGAATTAGTTCACCTGTTTCGAGTCTTCTACACGAGTCGTTCGTTCATCTTATGGGGCTGTCAGGTGATGAACGAACGACTCAAACCCGAGGACTTGTCAGATAAGAGGTGAGCAAATCATAAACTAAAGACCCAGGTAAACAATGAATTAATCTTTTCTGTTTCTTATAGCATAGTTTTGTTTTGTTTGTAGTGTGAGCAACGTTTGTGTAAGCAGTAGATGTGTTAGGGAGGTAAAACGTAACATTTTAATTATATTTTGTTAAAATGAACGAAATGACTCGAAAAAAGATTCGTTCATTTTGCTGAACGAGACTCAAATGTCCGAGTCGGTAAAATGATCCGAACTTACCATCACTGTTCTGATCATATGGGAGAGGAAGCCCGCTGCGAGCCGAGAGGGTTCGTGTTGGCACCCTGTCATACAGTAATGACATATACCATTAAAATTACGCCAAAAATGGCTTTAAATGAACTGTGAAAACGAGAATAAAGTCGTAAAAGCTGCAAGGCATTTCTCATTGCTTAAAATGAACGGAGACTATCTCGTGTTTTTCCGTGGGTGCTCGATTATTTCCGTGGGGATCGGCGCATATTGCCCTTAGCACTCTTTTAAAACATCCGCCATCTTTTCAGACAAAACGAAACTACTCTGCGCGCCGTGCGCAAATGAAACTGTTACTTAAAACTGTGCTTTATGCTGTATTGTATTTATTTATCATCAGTTGTTCAAATCGCGGTAATCAAATACGGTTTTAATGATAATTAAAATATGAAACGGTAATACTAACCGTGGGGAATTTCATCATGATTTATCGTCAAACCGGTAATCGTTACATCCCTAATTGTATTAATAATCCACAGGAAGGAACAGGCACAGCAGGGGAAACAAACGCAAACACAACGTATAAGACTTTAAGAACCAACGATCTAACGTGGAACACAACCAAACTTAAATACACAGAGTAATCAGGGGGAGACAGGTGTGAACATTCAAACAGTGACGTAATGATTAGAAACGTAACAGGAAAGACCAAATAAAGGCATACACTGGGAAAAACACACAAAACAGGGGTGTGACACGTCCCTCCTTCTTTAAAAAAATAGTACAAAACGCCCTCACATATTCAAATATAACTGTTAAATTAGAGAAATACATATTGGGGACAAAAAGTGTAAGAACAAAGTAATAGGGAATGTATTAAAATGCAAGTTATTTTCAGACTTCAATACACCTTAAAAAATAAAACATTTTGATAATGAAATATTTATAAATACATTTTGTAACTATCTTTAATGTCCATTTCTACCTAAAATGATGGATATTCAGTTTAGAATTAACATTTATCCAGCTGCTGGCATTTTACAGAAAAGATTGCGTTTTGGGGTAAATCTCTGTTTTTTGTTTGTTTGTGTAGAAGAGCCTGAAGCCATTGAACATTTATTTTTATCTTGTTCAGTCACATTGCACTTCTGGCAGGATCTTTACAGCTGGTTAAATATTGATATCAGTACTGATATTCTGTCATTAAATTTGTTTCAGGTGTTGGTTTATTTAGATGGCTTTTTGAAAGAGGTGTCACTGATGGTTAACATTATCGTTAAAAAAACATTATTGTTATTGGTAAACAAAATAAATAATTATAAAAATAAAATAAAATACATAGAATCTTTAAAACACTTATCCAAAGATAATCAATCACTTGGTTAATTATATAAAACCATTTGAGTCTCTGTCATTTTAAAAATAGTAAGATTTTGTATTTTTTTTTTTATTATTATTATATACACACACACAAACACACACATACACACACACGGACATGTATGTATGACTAGAGATGTAATTATGGGAAAGTGTGTATTTTTATATGCATATTTGTGTTCCCCACTTGATTTTTGTAAATTGATAGTGTTAAATAAGACAAACAAAACAAAACAAACAAACAAAAAAAAGTACGTCAGTAAGTTAGACTGACGGTGTATGTCCACTACAGCGTAGCGAGTGGAGCGGAGCGTTTTCTATTAATTCCTATGGAAGCTGGGGTGCATTATGGGATTGAAAGCGGCGCGGAGAAAGCGTTGGAGCGCTCACTGCCCATAGAAAACAATTAAAAAAAGCAGTGGCGTTGTAGCGTTGCCGGTGGCACTGAGCGTGGTTTTGACGCAGTAGTGGAAATACACCGTGATACTTCCTGATCAGCTGACTCGACGCAACCGGAAGACCGTTTGAAATCGAAAGTAAAGACAAGTGAAAGACAAATTGATCCGCGGACATTTCACGAACATGAGCTTCCGTCAGCGAAACATCGATATTTGTGGTCTTTAGTAGTTAAAGGACATAATCGTTTTGATTTAATTTATGATTTGAAGATGCACCGAATGAACTGTGTTTTGATGTCAGTTCTGCTGATGATCACCGATGGTAAGTAGGATTTATGATTAGGCCTATATTATCCGTTTACGCCCCTCTCTCTCTCTCTCTCTCTCTCTCTCTTCAGCAAAACTATCTTTAATGCTTAGTTCTTTCTTTATTTTCATTTCTAAACTATATTTTGGCACCAAGGCCCCTTGAATCCTGGCTGCCCTTCGTCGTGCTGCTTTATAAGACTTCTTACGATCTGAGACGTCAAAATGGCCACTTACAGTCACTGACCAAATGGCTGATTGGCAACACTGCAAAATATGAATGAACATATTCGGATCAGAAAAGGACCTCTAAAGTGAAAATTAAAGATAGGGTAATAAAGTAAATAGTCTTCCGTATATTTACTGGACTGTACAAAAAAGTTTTGACTGGCACAGATTGGCTTCCACAAACAAGTCTCTTCCCTACAATACTGTTTTAATTTTGAGAGAAGCTCATCCTCAGTTCTTCATCTGCTAAGAATGATGTGTAGTTTCCGATTACTCTTTTTTTTTTTCTGTAGTGATGTTTTTCCAGCTAATTCAGAAGTGGTTTATCTGGATTAACTTCAGTTTAACACAGTAAAGTAGAACCGGTCCCACTTTATATTAGGTGGCCCTAACTACTATATACTTACATTTAAATTAATCATTTGATACAATGCACTTATTGTGTACATACATGTTTTTACATTGTACTTATATTTTTAAAGGGGTCCTATTATGCTCTTTTACAAAGTCTTGATTTTGTTTTGGGGGTGTCCTATTGTCATTATTTAAAAAGCAGCTACAGAAAACGAGCATTATCAAAAAACATCATCATTGATTAGCCTGGTCTAGTCTAGTGCAAGTTTATGCATTTTAAAAAACACTTATGAACAAAATAAGTACATCATTGTATTTATTTTCTGATGTAAGTACATAGCAGTTAAGCCAACCTTTTTTTTTTTTTTTTAATTAATAGTACAATAAAATGTACTTATGGTGTTAATATTGTATTGCAAAGGTTGAGGTGAGAAACAGAAAGGAACAGGTTTGGTGGTATGGGAAGGTGTAAGGAAAGGGTCAATAGTGTAATTTTAAATGTAATTACAGAAATTAATTACAGATGTAATTTCATGCAGGTATTTTTAAAATATAAGAATAATGTAAAAACATGTATGTACACAATAAGTTACTTGTGTCAGATGATTAATTTTAATGTAAGTGCATAGTAGTTAAGGCCACTTAACATAAAATGGGACCAGTTTGTTTTTTTATTTTTTATTTTTTTATGGATGAGCTGCACCACATGAAGTTGAATGTCCAGAGATCAACTACTGTCATATTGAGGTGTTTCTGTGTCGTACTTTACATTGATATTTTTACTCAGGTCATATTTCCTGGTTACCTGATTTGACCCAGTGTTTACAACCTGTTTTTCTATAACAATGAAAGTGAAAGAATCTCTGTCAATGATTCATAAACACTGTTTGCTTGTGAAGTGCAAAAGAAAACAACAGAACTTAATTTGACACAGATAATCAAAGGGATTTCAAAGGGATCTTTTAAGACACACCTGTGGAGCATTTGATTGAATTTTTCAGGAGTTAATCAATTTTTATATATATTTTACATCTAAAGGAAAACTACACGTACTACAAAAGTACACATAAGTTTCTTACCTCTCCTCTACTGCTCCGGGTGTTTGTTCATGGTGTGTGTGTTTGATCACTTCTCACTACTGTGTGTGTGCACTTGGATGGGTTAAATGCAGAGCACAAATTCCGAGTATGGGTCACCATACTTGGCCACATGTCACGTCCTTTCCTTTTTCCTTTCCTCTATCATCACAGTATGATTACTGTAAAACAAATGGTCAAATCCTGAAGCTTGAGTCTAAGAAACATGAATAACATGTTTTCCAAGATTAAATATTGTGATGCTATAAGTGGGCAGTAAATGTAAACCCCAAAATCATGAAGCTGTCACTGACCCTGTGTGAGTAAACAGCCTAAATATCTAGAAACCAAAACAACATTTGGGGTCGTGCCCTAGCGATATCCCTAATTACACCTACTGTCCAGTTCATGTTAGTAATGATGCTCTTTGTCAAGTCAAGTCAAGTCAAGTCGAGCTTTATTGTCATTCCGCTACACATGTGGACATACAGTGGAATGCAATGTCATGTCTCCCAGGACCACGGTGCTACATAAATAAACATAAATATGAACATACACTAGATGTAAAAAAAATTTTTTAAACCTATACATATACTATAAATAATTGACTATACATACACTAAACCTAAGACAGACTATATAAGCACTAGTAGGATCCAAAATGTTCAATGAAGGTTATGTTTTATTCTCATTTTGAACACTGAGTGGCGCTGTGAGATTTACTGTTATTGAACTATATAGGTAGCCTTCCTACTGAGGTAGGGAGGCGTTTGACCCGGAAGGGCAAAAGGTTTTTGACCGCAATAGCACGAAACTGATGTGATTGAAACTTCCTTTGAATGTAACCTTGATGAACACTTTGTTTTTTTGTGGAGCCAATAATCTGTCTACAATGATGCAACAGAAGAATTGTCTAATCATTCCTTACGGACAGATTCAATAAGGAAGTAACGTTACACCACAGTAAGAAAGTGTGTCAACCTAATTAATCTGGAATCAAACAACTCAGTAGCTTCAACTATTAGATTTAGCTCCTACAGTACTTACATATTTGTGCATGATAATGTGCATAAGAGATATTTAAAGGTTAAGAAGCAAATAGTGCAATATGATTTGTGGTGCACTGACAAGTAAACATTTGTTAAGTCCTTATTAAGTCCTTGTAACATGGAGTGTCAGTAAGAAAGTGTCTGGTGCATATATAAAGAAAAGGGTGTTTCTACAGGTGGTTTGTCCAGCCCACTCACCTGTATGGAGCACACTCAGAATTGCACTGTGTTAGTATGTATCCATTTATGCTTGGAGAAACTATAAAATAATCTTTCTTTCATTTCTCTGTCTCAGGTTTGATTGTAAAAGGTCCCTCGGGTCCTCTGGTTGCTCCTCTGGGATCTTCAGTGGTTTTGCCCTGTTCTGTTGATCAACTTTCATCAGTGGAGGGTCTGGAGGTGGAATGGAGAAGAACAGACTCACAGACTCTGGTTCATCTGTATCAAGATGGTGAGAGTCAAACAGGAGTCCAGCAGCAGGATTATCAGGATAGAGCTCATTTCACTACTGATGAGATTCTACGTGGAAACTTCTCCCTCCGGCTGGACAATCTGAGAGCTGAAGATGAGGGACAATACACATGTACAGTTCAGAGTCAGGAAAAGACTGGAGAAACTGTGGTTGAAATAAAAGATGTTGGTGAGTAAAAACCCAATTAGTTATAGTAGAAAGTAAATGTGGTATTTCATGAGAATATTTTATGCTCATTTCAGTTTTATTTTTATTCTTTCAGTTCGTTTGGTTGTGTCAGGATCAAAACAGTCCATATCTGCGTCTGTGGGTGAAGACGTCACTCTGAGCTGCTCTGTAGACTCTCACATCACACCTGAACACATTGATGTTACATGGAAGAAAACAGATGAAAATATTCAGGTTCTGCTCTTTCGAAACAATGCGACTTTACCAGATTCAGCACATGAGCGATACAGAGACAGAGTTGAGTTCTTCACCTCTGAAATCCCCAAAGGAAACTTCTCTCTCAGACTGAAGAGTGTCAGAACTGAGGATAAAGGAGTTTACATGTGTGAGGTGTCTGCTGGAGGACTTTCAGCCAATACAACTGTAGAACTGGAGCAACTGGGTGAGTCATAATGGATAAATAAATAAATACATTATAATTTGGACCTAAAGTAACACAAAATACTTCTGTTGTTTAGTCATGTTTAGTTTACAGTACTTTGAAACTGGTTAACTATCAGATATTCCTATAACCAATTTAAGAATGAATGATTATTTCTGGATGTGATAGTAAATGCTAAATCACCTTAAATGTGGGATTGTTGTGCTACAGATGTGTATGTGTATATTTGTAGCAACAGCCAAAAATACATTGTATGGGTCAAAATGTATTGCTTTTTCCTTTAGGCAAAAAATCATTAGGATATTAAGATCATGTTCCATGAAGATATTTAGCAACTTTCCTACATTAAATTATTAAGACTTAATTTTTGATTAGTAATATGCATTGCTAAGAACTTCATTTGGACAAAAGGTGATTTTCTCAATATTTAGTTTTTTTGCACCCTCAGATTGCACCCAAATATTGTCCTATCCTAACAAACCCAAATCTCCAGATGTCTTGAGGGCGAAATGTCCTCACTTATATTGTAAAATAATTTGTCAACCCACTAGTGACATTTCACTGGTCCTTACTAGTTTAAAAAGGCTTATAAATTGGCCAAAACCTAATTTTACTTGACTCTAGTGTTTTGCAGATGATTCTGTGAGGGGTAGGTTTAGGGGAAGGGGTAGCCTTAAAATTGATACAACTAAATTTAAGACTTTATAAGGACCGTGTGAACCCTGTATTTAAGATAACCCTTCAGGCATGGTGTTGATACATTTTGGTTGCCCAACTGGTAGACATGATAGCCCAGGATGTCAGGCTACCGACAAGGCATTAAAAATGTCCCCACAAGGATAATAATAATGATACCAGTAAACTTTGTCATTTTTAGGCTCCATGAGGAATCAAGCTTATAAATTTTACAGAATTATCTTCCTTAAAAACCTAAAATTGCAGAAAGTTTTGCGTGAGGGTTAGGGTAAAGCCGGACCCCACACTACAGTAGTTTTTAATTCCTAACCGATTAGATCTTCCCCATTAGATCTTCTCTTTGTCTGTATGGTTGTGGTGTGTTTTTGACAGGTTATATGGCGACTCATGTTGTTGCCAACTTTCCACAATCCGTTCCTCCATCTTTACTGTCCAAAGCCAGCTTGTTTTGCAGTTGCACATCAGCTATTGTGAAAGTACTGTCGTAATCATAGCCATAATCAAAGATTTGATCTGTGAACACGTCACGTTGCCAGATAATCTCTGCCAAACATTGGAGCTGATTGACATCCTGGATAAGATTTTCTCAGATTGTCAGGAGGGATCAGTCAGACTAAAACTAATTTGAGCCTGGCTTTAGGGGATAGAAAATACAGTTTATATAGGGTGACCATACGTCCTCTTTTTCCCAGACACGTCATGCCCAGGATTTCTATATTGACTAAAATACTTGATCGTTGTATAACATCAAAGTATCATCAGAGCTACAGAGAGCAAACGGCTCTGTAATGTAGCGAGGGAGACGTAAAGCAAGCGGATCCATATGCAAGCTTTTATTAATTGGCAAAGGCAAAGACATGGTCACAAACAGGCAGGGTCGAACAATAGCAATCAGGTATGTTGGAGCAAGATACAAGAATAATCCGTGAAGCAGGCGAGGGTCGATGAAAGGCAAATGTAATCCAGGGGGCTAGGCAAAAGGTTAATCCGAAAGACGAGCGAGAGATCCACAGGGCTGGCACCGAGACAGACAAAACGAGATGACCAGGTGAGAAAGCTAAACTAGGGAACTCGGAAACTAGGAAATAGGGGAACTAGGGAACGCTAACACAATACTATCACAATCCAATACTCGGCTGCTGGCAATGGGAAGTCCAAGGCTTATATGATTGGATGAAGGTGATTAGTGCAGTGGCTGATGGGGAACGTAGTCCGGGGTGTGGTGCAACAGTCAGTGTAATGTCAATGTCAAAGCGACCTCTGGTGGCGAGCGGACTGGCTTTTTGAAATGTAAGGCCTGTAAAACCTTGAAAACAGCCATATTTATGAAAAGGTACTTGAAATGAACTTGAATTTTTAAAAGGCAGTATATATGAAATTAGTGTTAATTTTGTTTTCAATAAAAACAATCTTTTCACGCAAAACTAACAATTCAACACCATGATATCAATACAGAGCCATTTCACCTGGCTTTCAGGAGCGCATGACATTGATACTCCTTGAGGTGAAAAGCAGCCTCAGCGGCGATATCAGTATAAAGTTGAATTTGTGGCAATGGCAATGGCAACTTTATTTATATAGCACTATTTCTTACAACCAGAGTTGACCAATGTGCTTTACAATAAAAACTAAAAAAACAACAGAAGCACAATGATAATAAAATACATAAAAAGGGTATAAAACCTCAAAAAAACCACATTCAACATACAACAAAAACAAAGGACAAAGATATAACGTGCTTCAACCAAGATTAAAAGCCTTATCAAACAGATTTTAGTTTAGACTTAAAAGTAGACACAGAAGAGGCCATTCTAATAAAAATGGGAAGATCATTCCAAAGTCTTGGGGCAATAGAAGAAAAAGCGTGATCGCCCCTGCACTTCGGCTTTGTCTTAGGAATGAGCAAAAGTCTTTGATTAGAAGACCGAAGGGATCTGGTAGCACTGTACTCAATCAGTAAATCTGAAATATATGGTGGAGCCATACCATGAAGTGACTTATAAACAATGAGTAAAATTTAAAAATTTACTCTGTAACGCACAGGGAGCCAGTGTAAGGACCGAAGAACTGGAGTAATATATGATCCCATTTATGAACCCCGGCCAAAAGTCTAGCTGCCGCATTCTGAACCAATTGTAATCGAGATAAAGCTGTATGACTAATCCCAACATAAAGTGAGTTACAGTAATCTAATCTCGTAGTAATGAAAGCATGAATTACTTTCTCAAAGTTTTTAAATGACAGGAAAGACTTTGCTTTAGACAGGAGTCGCAGCTGAAAAAAGGATGTTTTAACCACAGAGTTTATCTGTCTATCAAACCTCAGATGTTCATCAAACACCACACCCAAATTTTTTACATACTGTTTAACACAAGAGGATAACCCACCAAGGTTTGGATTTGGAACAGTTAAAGAATCTGAGGGTTTAAAAACAATAATTTCAGTTTTGTCCTCATTAAA
>JAHKKF010510709.1:0-21181 GCA_019740295.1 Labeo calbasu | reverse complement strand
CATGTCAGAGCAAATGAGAATCATGAGGTCAAAGGAACTGCCTGAAGAGCTCAGAGACAGAAATGTGGCAAGGCACAGATCTGGCCAAGGTTACAAAACAATTTCTGCTGCACTTAAGGTTCCTAAGAGCACAGTGGCCTCNATAATCCTTAAATGGAAGACGTTTGGGACGACCAGAACCCTTCCTAGAGCTGGCCGTCCGGCCAAACTGAGCTATCGGTAGCAAGTTTCTAGCAGGTTTCTAGCATGTCTCTGACGTAATTAGCAAGTTGCTAGCATGTCTCTAACATAATTAGCAAGTTGCTAGCATGTTTCCAGCATGATTAACAAGTTGCTAGCTGATTAGCAAGTTGCTAGCAGGTTGCTAGCATGTCTCTAACATAATTAGCAAGTTTCTAGCGTGTTTCTAGCATGATTAGCAAGTTGTTAGCATGTTTTGCTAGCATGTTTCTAGCATGATTAGCAAGTTGCTAGCAGTTTGCTAGCATGTCTGTAACATAATTAGCAAGTTACTAGCATGTTTCTAGCAGGTTGCTAGCATGTCTCTAACATAATTAGCAAGTTGCTAGCATGTTTCTAGCATGATTTGTAAGTGACTAGCATGAATGTTTCTTGAACAGCAAATCAGCATATTATTATGATTTCTGAAGGATCATGTGACACTAAAGACTAAAGAGTAATGATGATGAAAATTCAGCTTTGATCACAGCAATAAATTACATTTTAACATAATATTTAAACTGAAAATAGGCCACTGTATTAGGGCTGAGAAGAAAGAAGAACAATAAGAAAGACATTCTTAAAGAGACAACAACAACAAATCATCATTTACTCTTTTTCATGTCATCCAGAACTTTATGACTTTCAGAATATATTTTGAAGAATGTTGGTAACCAAAGAGTTTTGGTTCCCATTTTATTTTTTGTCCATTCTTGAACATTCTTTAAATATCTTCTCCCTTTGCTTAATGTTTAAAAATGTTTCAAATTCATTTAAATCGCCCACCAGATTTGCACAGCGAGTTCTTTTTCTGCATCTAAAATCTGACTGAATGAAATCAGCTAAATAAATGTGCTCTAATGGATTTAGGAGTTAAGTAATTTATTAGGCCAGTGAGGTGAGTAATGAGGTAATGGCGGTAATGAATATCGCTATGGTAACTGTTGCGGTCCGAGTTCGGGAGGTCACATGCTCGGGTTGCGAGTGGATTAAGATGCCGGGTGAGTTAATTTAGAGACGTGGAGAGTTAGTGGAGCGTAAGATCACGGCGAACTGTTTCACAGCGCGCGCCTGGGCCCGAAACGACACTCATTTCAATTACCGCTGCGAAAACCGCACCGGGTTCAACCCTCGTTTAATTCAAGCGCTTTGAAAATGTACTCATTTAAAGGAAGCACGCAGACTTTGGACGGCATCGCACTGGAACGGTTTTGAGCGGTTTCTCTGCCAAGATAACATCTTTTGACAAAAGCCAGATAATCCCCTAATAAACCCAACAAAAAGGAGATGTAAGCTATTTACCAGCACAACGCTGCGATGCCGCTAACCTTTTTAAGAACTGAATTAAACACATGCCAGAAAGCATATTCTAACAGCATGCGCTGGGATTATGTAATTTAATCACATGACCTACATCTAAGAGTGACTCTACAACAAAACCCGAATGTTAAATCCGGATGAATGGAAGAATGGCGGTTCTTTGGGATAGATTAAATATTGAGGCACAATGACAAGAAAACCAGAGTCAAAAGGAGATAAGAAAATGTCAGAGGGTTTGAAGGCACGAGTGAGGGAGAGCGGGGCGTTTAGGAAGAGGAAGGGCTGGATTTGGAGAGAGAGAGAGAGAGAGAGAGAGAGAGAGGGAGTGTGAGGATGAGAGGAGGGGGAGGGGAGCGGGCTCATGGTGAAGGTCCAGTATCAGAAATAGAGCTGTGAACACCATCTGCCATTCTCTCTCTCTCTGTCTCTCTCTCCCGTCTGTTACGCTGTTGCCCCAGCAGGACCTCTTCTCTCTCGCTGCTCAAGAACTGAACAGGAGACTCGCTGTTCTCGGGTGCATCTCACCAAACCTGTCAAGAACATGTCCGGGTCATATTTCACCCCTGAAATTGAAAAAAGTAATAAAAAAGTATGTTTAGCTTAATGAAAATGAAGTCTGTTTTATGACCAGCAAAAATGAAACGGTCAATGTCAATTACGAGAGTTTGGTGGAGTCTCTAATTATGGCTTTAAACCACACAAGTAAAAAAAAAAAAAAAAAAAAGTTATGAGTTTTAATTCTGCATAATTCATTTTGAAAGTTTCAACAGCACTTTAAAGTGCTTTAAGAGCCACAAAAGTCATATGTGACCCTGGACCACAAAACCAGTCCATAAGTGTAAATTTCTCGAAATTGACATTTATACATCATCTGAAAGCTGAATGAATAAGCTTTCCACTGATGTATGGTTTGTTAGGATAGGACAATATTTGGCCGAAATACAACTATTTGAAAATCTGGAATCTGATGGTGCAAAAAAATCAAAATATTGAGAATATCGCCTTTACAGTTGTCCAAATGAAGTTCATAGCAATGCGTATTAGTAATTAAAAATTAAGTTTTGATATATTTACAGTAGGAAATTTACAAAATAACTTCATGAAACATGATCTTTACTTAATATCCTAATGATTTTCGGCATAAAAGAAAAATCGATAAATTTGACCCATACAATGTATTTTTGTCTATTGCTACAAATATACCTGTGCAACATAAGACTGGTTTTGTGGTCCAGGGTCACATATTACATGTTACAGAAGTGACAATATAATCGCTTTTTATTTATTTAAATATCTCTTAAATGTTTTTTTTTTTTTTTTTTGTAAAAAAAAATGCTTTAAACTTTAAACTTGGGTAGTGATTATAATATAATATAATATATATAATATAATAAAGGTTACACTTCATTTTAAGGTGTCATTGTTGGACAGTGTAATATTAAATAACTACATGTACTTACTATATGGTTAAGGTAAGGTTAGGGTTTGCCTGAGGGTTACTTGCATGTTATTATCCATAAGTAATTGTTATTTTAATAGTAAATACGTGTAACGTGTAACAAGGACACCTCAAAATAAAGTGTTACCTAATAAAATAAAATAAAATAAAATAAAATAAGGTTTAGGGTTAGTTGCATGTAATACTGCATTGTGTGTGTGTGTGTGTGTGTGTGTGTGTATATATATACTGTATTATAAAATATATAACATTTAATTATATACATTTTTAGAATATTTTAATGCAAAATACTAAGATATTTCTAATATAATTTTAATGTTGTTAATAATAATAATAACAATATTACTTTATTATTTAAAATTATATAAAATTTAAGTATTATTTTAAGTATTTCTAAATTATTTATACACCATATTTACACATTATTTTAATTATTTATATACATATTTATGCTTTCCCTGTCCCGATTTGAATATAAAACAGTAATTTTTTACAGAAATTTACAACTGTAATTCAAATCTGTATGTAAGAATAATGTTTTAGTGTTAAAACATTTTTAAACATGTTACAACTTTTTGATGTTAAACATGAAGAATAATGTTTAAAGTAATGCTTTAGCATAACTGTGCTAAAAATAGGAGGTAACATTTTACAATAAGGTTCATTAGTTAACATGAACTAAGAATGAACAATACATCTGCAGCAATTATTAATATTAGTTAATATTAATGTCAACATTTACGGATGCATTATTAAAATCGCAAGTTGTTTGTTAACATTAGTTTACATGCACTTGCAATGAACAATTGTGTTTTTATTAATACACATTAACAAAGATGAATAAATAGCGTGATGAATGTGTTATTCATTGTTTGTTCATGTTAACGTTTATGTTAACTAATGTTAACAATTGACACCTTATTGTAAAGTGTTACCAGATAGGCTTTTTCCCCTTTCTTTGTCTATTTTTAGTTGGCTTTGTCTCTCTTTAGGGTGAAATGAGACCTGAACATTGTTGTGAAAATTACCCTCTTACAGACGAAAGAGAGAATGTGATAAAAGGTTGTACTGAGCACATTAAAGAGGCTGAAATAAGTAAATAAATAGTGTGGGGATATCTGTACATGTCCTCCGTATATATCAGTATCTGTACAATACCATTTGCTAGGCTTCCTCTGAAACGCCTGTTGTGAATCCACTATACTGTAAGGGATCAGGGAAAACATTTGTATACTTTTATTCAAAGCAAAGTGCATGAGGAAAATGAAGAAATGAAGAATGGATAGTGGAAAACAGTTCAGAGAAATGTTTCCTCGCAGTCTGTGTAATTTCAAGTACAGTAATGTGCAGTGAAACAGCTGTTTTCTCCTGAAAATATTCCAGCATCTAGTGCTTTCTGATCACAGTACAGCGCCAGATCACATCTCACTCATCTGCCTGCTGGATCATAACACCAGTTATTATTAAGTAATTAGTCAAACAGACTAACATTCATTATGTATCTATATTTGTCACTGCGTGGAGAGTAAAACATGTCTAGAAATGGTTAGCTTGCTGGTTTCAGCAGGTGCGATTTCTGAGCTGAATCAGGCTGTGACCGAGAACAGGAACAGATTTACTGAGACTCGAGCCACGTGCGTAATAAGACTGAAACTCTGTGCGTATTTAAAGACTGCTGATTTCTTGTTTTCGCACTTCACACAAGCAATCATTGATTACAGGATCATTCTTCTCCCCAACTGTAGCTTTAACCTCAGATGTCTTTCTCACAGCAACCTCTTGCATCCTTCAGAAAAGAGCAGTTCACTTAAGAACAACACTTAACTGAAGTTGGTTTTGAGTAACTTGGTATTCAGCAGAACAGAATAGAGCAGAACGCAGGGTGAGTTTACTCTTACTGGAAGTGTGTTACAGATTCAAAAATGGTCATTTAGAGGCTCCAGCTTGCCGAGGCTGAAACATAATGAATTCCCAAACCCCCCTGAGATCTGACGGGTTGTGAATTTGAATTTCTTAGGACCTGCTGGATCTCAGTGCCTGAAGTGTTGAATGGGAGTTTAATTAGTGTTGTTTGCTAACGATGCTTTGCAATTGATATTGTTCTGAACTAAATCATAAACTGTGGCATGTAACTGGTCCTGCACTATGTGGGTTATTAAGGTGTGATTAGTAAGTTTATTGTTTTAAATGATAGTTGATGATTTAAAAAAACAAACAAACAAACAAACAAACAAACATATTACATTTACATTGAATGAGGAATACATAGGGACAAGAATAGAGATTGTCATTGAGTGTCAGTCAGTAATAATCCACAACACACTAGCAACCGTATATAGCAACACACTATAAGACACTCAGGAAACCATTTGCAAACCTTTGTAACATACCATTAACTATCGATGGGCAAGCACCTTTAACGGTTTCTTTAAAATATGTAAATAATAATAATAAATATTTATTATTATTATTATTATTATTATTAATACTACTACTACTACTAAATATACTAAATAAATAAATAAATAAATAAATCCCAACTAATAATTCCTAGCTGATAATAAATAAATGAATACATATACATACAAAAACAAATACATATCAATTCATAATAATAATAATAATAATAATAATAATAATAATTAACCTAAATGTATTATGATTCTTACAAAATGTATTAATCTTTAACATTAAATCTGCTCTAATATTTCAGTGTAATAAATATTTTTAGTTTTAATTTTTATTTAAGTTACATAATAATAATAATAATAATTGCTATTTATTATGATTCTCACAGGCTATATAAATCTTTAACTTTAAATCTGCTCTAATAATTCAGTGTAATTATTTTTTTTGAAAGTTATTAAATATTTCCTATTATTATCTTTATTATTATTATTATTATTATTATTATTATTAATCCTAAAATTCATATTAAAATTGTGTATTATTTACTATGTATTATGATTAATATACAGGCTGTATTAATCTTTAACATTAAATCTGCTCTAATACTTAATTCCCTAACAACAACAACAACAACAACAATAATAATAATAATAATAATAATAATAATAATAATTAGCCTAAAGTAGAAAAATACAATTGTTTTTCATTTGCTATGTATTATGATGTTCAAATTCTGTTTTGATCTGCAACATTAAATCCAGTAGTATAATATGTATTTATAATTATATTATTATTTAATAAATATAATTTTTTTTTTCACATTTTATTTGTGACAACACATTCATTAAACACATGGAGTATGTTTTTTTTTATTATTTATTTATTTGTTTATTTATTTAATTATTTATTTATTTAATATAATATAATTTATTAGTTTATTTATTTTATTATTTATTGATAATTATTTATTTATTGTATATGATACATATAGTGAAATAAAAGAATGACAGAACGTACACGTCATTTATTTCTGATAAATTAACATAAATCAGAAATAAAATTTTCAACAGAAAAACTAGAAAAAAACACAACTATGAATAAATGTATATTAATACTAATACAACTAATAAATATTAATTTATATGTTGTAATTGATATAAGGATCAGTATAAGTTCTATATGAAGATAGATAGATAGATAGATAGATAGATAGATAGATAGATAGATAGATAGATAGATAGATAGATAGATTATCGAGGGGTGAGAACAAGAAAGGTGTAAGCGACATTTCACCAACTTTACAGGACTTTCATTTGATATATATATATCTCCATTTTACCCAAAATATCACTTATGCCCTTCTGGTTCTCACACCTCGTTATGACGTGAGTTGAATACATGATCGATGGAGGGTGAAGGAAGAAATGAGGCTAAGTTCTGATCAGACGCACAATCAATCTGGTTGTTTTCATTTCAGTGCTTCATTGTGAGCTGTTGTCTCATTTTGAGAAAGACTGAATATTTCCTTTGTTTAACTGGAAGTGTAACCAGTGATATTGAAAAAAACACTTACGCCACTGAACTGCGCCAGCAGGAATGAATAGAGGCCAACTGTGGCAATATCAGACTTTCAGAACATGGATTTAATGCCACTGACTGTTGCCCTCCCCGTTTGAATAAAAACCCTCTTCTCAACCGGGTTTACAACCTGTGAACCTCGTGCTACCCACAGCGAAACAGAACAGAGGATCCGACTAACCGTACGGGAGTAAGACGGCGGCCCCGGTGCCCCGCTGCTCGTTGAATATGTGTATGCATAACCTTTTTTGTTCACAAACTGGTGATGTGTTTTTGTGTTGCTTCGCTGTGGAGAATTTTAAGAGCCCTCAAAGACGGTCACGTGACTCTGAAAAACACTTACCGAGCGCAGCGACTGAAGTAGATCCAGTGTTTACTGATTCGTTAAGTCATCGACTTTATTCATGATGAGAATGGCTCCCCAGAGCTATTATTTTGATCCAGAATCACTATTATTTTGAGGATGCGTTTATGCTCGTGTTTGTGAAGGGGGTTGTCTTGTCTTCTCTATGTCAGCTCTACTGTGTGTGAATGGCTCGTATTTGAAACGTTCACACGCTGCCACTGGATACACATTTTAGTTTTAAATGTGTATGTAATAGATCCTATTCATTTAATCATCCCCCATCTATCAATACTTGGCAAGACACTACAGACAAAACTTTTTCATGCACAAGTCAATTTTGAGATTTTGCCTCTATCGGTTATCTGGTTTCGGAAAGGAAGTGTTCAAAATACACATGTAAGTGTTTGCTTTATTACACTTGGTCTATTTGCATCTTTAGGTTTCAGTTATAACGCATATCTTTAAAAAACATTTTCTCAAATGATTTCTCTGTTTGAGTAGCACTGCAAACTTTAGCAGTTATATCTGTATTCTAGGGCTGTCAATAGATTAAAATTAAGCATATCATTTACCTTGTTTACATGATTTGTCTACTTCAGAAATAAAAAAATCCTGATAATTTACTCACCCCCATGTCTTCTAAGATGTTCATGTCTTTCTTTCTTCAGTCGAAAAGAAATTAAAGTTTTTTGAGGGAAACATTCCAGGATTTTTCTCCATATAATGGACTTCAATGAGGATCAGTGAGTTGAAGGTCCAAATTGCAGTTTCAGTGCAGTTTTAAGGGGCTCTACATGATCCCAGCTGAGGAATAAGGGTCTTATCTAGCAAAACAATCGTTCATTTTTTTTTTTAAAAATTAAAATGTAAAAAATGATATACTTCTTAACCACAAATGCTCGTCTTGCACTAGCTTGACTTCACTCATTACGTAATCACATTGGAAAGTTCACACGTAATATAGGCAGAAGTACCGACCCAGTGTTTACAAAGCGGACATGCAAAGAAAATCAAACACCCTTTGTACACAGACGAAGAACATCATTACATAATGCATGAATTCAGTCTGATGCAAGACAAGCATTTGTGGTTAAAAAGTATATGGGCCATTCCACCGAATGGGTGCCATTTCTGTCCCCAGGACATAACATGTACAAATATGCATAAAAATGAACTGCACATTAATCTAAAAAATTGGTCATCATGAAAAAGCTTGAGATTTAAGTCACCTTTAAAATAAAAAAATACACCTTGTGTAGATAAATAGTGATTTTTTTATGATAATTTAATTTATTTTTTTTTGACCATGAAACCAACAATTTCTTTGAAATACACACCTGCCTGAGGGGAAAATGAAGGAATTTGTTGACTTATTTTAAAACATGCTTTTTATAAGACATAAGAGTTTTGGTAACAGGACTGAGAAAAATCCATCCATCTTCTGCTTTAAAATTCGGTAAAAAATTAAATAAAGTTACCCGAGATGGACCAATACAGATTTTGAATATTTAAATATGTGTATTACTAGATTCCATCTGAAAAAAAAAAAGCTAGATTTTTTTTTATTTTTTCGAAGAGTTTTGGAAGCAAATGGCATCCATTCGGCGGAATGGCCTGTGTACATTTTATTTATTTATTTATTTATTTATTTTAGAAAATGGCTGATCATTTCGCTAGATAAGATCCTTAATCTTTGTCTGGGATCGTGTAGAGCCATTTGAAGCTGCATTGAAACTGCAATTTGGACCTTCAACCCGTTGGCCACCATTGAAGTCCACTATATGGAGAAAAACCTAGAATATTTTCCTCAAAAACCTTTATTTCTTTGCACCTGAAGAACATGACATGAACATCTTGGATGACATGGGAGTGAGTAAATTATTAGACATGAACTTATCATTTAACACATTTATTTCGTAATTTGTGAGCCTGGACCACAAAACCAGTCTTAAGTAGCACAGGTATATTAGTAGCAATAGCCAACAATACATTGTATGGGTCAAAATTATCGTTTTTTCTTTTATGCCAAAAAACATTAGGATATTAAGTAAAGATCATGTTCCATGAAGATATTTTGTAAATTTCCTTATATTTTTGATTAGTAATATGCTAAGCTAAGAACTTCATTTGGACAACTTTAAAGGTCATTTTCTCAATATTTTGATTTGTTTGCACCCTCAGATTCCAGATTAGTTGCATCAGATAGTTGCATCTCAGCCAAATATTGTCCTATCCTAACAAACCGTACATCAATGGAATAAAGCTTGTTTATTCAGCTTTCAGATGATGTATAAATCTCAATTTCAAGTAAACCAAATGATTGAGAGGTGATTCTCACAAAACTGTATTTTCTGCAAACTTTTTTCAAGATAAATTTAAATGTCTTTCCAAAAAAGGACACTTGGAGACTCCAAAAGTACACCAAAGAAAATCGAATTCCCAAACATTTTGAAAATGGATTTATTTATTGCTTATGACAGTATTTTCTGATTTATGGAGTGATAAAACGATATCCAAAATCCCGTCTGTAAAAAAAATGAACATGGCTCTTATCTTATCTTATCTTTAGATTTCTGTTCTGGAAATGTATGCATATTATTGTGTGTTTAATTAGATGCCTCATTTGCATGTTTAAATACATTATTTCAGAAACGTGTAATACAAACAATGTCTTAATGTACTATGATTAATCAACCGGAGAAGTATAATGATATCTGTTAGTTAAAATGTTTACCCTATTCACCTGTAGTGTCTTGCCTTAAAGAAAAAAAACAAAACATGTTTTTCATCATTTACTCATCCATATGTTGTTACAAACCTGCACGACTTTGTTTTTCTTGTAACATATTACAATAAGGTTTTATTAGTTTACTTAACATGAACTAAAATTGAACAATACTTCTACAGCATTTACAGTATTAATCGTAGTTAATGTTAATTTCAGCATTTACTAATGCATTACTCAAATCAAAAGTTGTTTGTAAACATCAGTTAATGCACTGTCAACTAACATGGACATACAATGAACGACTGTATTTTTGTTAACTTTAACAAAGATTAATAAATAGTGTAATAAATGTATTGCTCATTGTTTGTTCATGTTAATTAACTAATGTTAACAAATGACACCTTATTGTAAGTGTTACTATTTTTCTTTAGAGCACAAAATTATAGTTTTTGAGGAATATCCTGGTTGTTAATTCCCATACAATGAAAGTAATGGGGACTGAAGTTGTTAAATACTTTATCCTCATCGTGTGATTCCAGAAGTCTTGAATAATAGTGTCAAATGGATCACTTTTTTGATACTTATATGCTGCTTTCTTTTCATCTTAGTCTTTATTCACGTTCATTACATGGAAAAGAGCAGCTAGGACATTCTTCAAATATTCTTTTTTTCTGTTTCACGTAAGAAAAAGATTTATACATGTCTGTAATGACATGGGTGCTTAAATGGGAGAATTTCCACCCTTTCAAGTTCACGGAGCATTTAAGTTTGTCACATTTCGTTAAACGAAAGTCCCATCTAAGCTGTCAACATTTGATGAAAATTGACAGTGGAGTTGATCTGAATTCCTCCATAAACCTTGACTGCATTCACTCAAATTGTCAGCATTTGCAGTTCCTCCTACATTCTGCTGGTCTTCCAGGTGTAAATGTCATGAAAAATAGGTGTGACTCTTTTCCCTCCCACTCCACTGGTGTGAGGCTCAAGCGGGTCAAACACATTCTGAATGCCCAAATCTCCAATTTGAAAGTCTCAGACGTTCCCGAGGGTTGTGATGCTCTTCGAGCGCTATAATGCAACAGGTTTTAATGATGTTCGGCATCCTGAAATACGCTAGTAATGTAGTATGTTGCCATCTGTGCGCAATATGCCCACTGATGTTTAATATTTCTTTGCTTGCTGCAAAGTGTGAATATCACTCTCCCCAAAATATATCAGCACAAAGGAGCGCTGATTTTCTGTAACGGGGCGAGTGAGAATATTTCAAGCAGACCAAGTGGGAAACCAAAACGAGCGCTTCACCCTCCCAGCACTGTTGACGACCTGTTGCCATGGCGACGGAGCTCAAGAACACGCGGGCAGCGCAACTCTTCGGGATTTCTAAATAAAGCCGCTTCTTACTTAGAATCTAATTGTTGCAAATGAAGCAAAGTGGCTTTGTGAAGTTCACTGTCTTTGATGCTGTTTTCGCACCACGTCTCATTTCCTGAAGGTCATTATGCAGCATGTCATCTTACATATGCTGCATAGTGACCTTCATTTGCATTCAATAATAGATGCAATATATATATATTGTGTGTATATATATATATATATATATATATACACACAACTCATATTTATGTTCAGATGTGTTAGATGTAGTATAAGTGTGCCGCTCTAAAGTTTTGAATGTTTTTAAAGAACTCTCATCAAGGCTGCATTTATTTGATCAAAAATACAGAAAGCATTAATATTGTGAAAAAATATTACAATTTAAAATAACAGTGTTCTGTTTTAATATACTTTAAAATATAATTTATTCCTATCGTCAAAGCTGAATTTTCATCAGACTTTACTCCAGTCTTTAGTGTTACATGATCCTTCAGAAATCATTCTAATATGCTGATTTATTATCAATGTTGAAAACACTTTTCACTGCTTTTTTTTATTTATTTATTTTTTGGAACCTGGTATCATTTTTTTCAGGATAAATATAGTTAGTTCATGCATATGTATATGCATATTAATGTTTTTTTTTTTAGTTTGTGATATTAGTACAGACATTAAACTAAATGAAAATGATAAATGTTATAAAAATGTATTTTGTTTTCAGTCAACGTTACTTAATTTCTAGTAACACTTTTTTTAATGATTTTATTTTTACTTTACTATAATAACCCTGGTTTATGTGGACTGCCATAAATATTACTATTATTATTATTATTATTATTATTATTATTATTATTATTATTATTATTATTATTATTATTATATAATTTTATTAACACTAGAATTAGTTTTTATGTTTCTATTTTCATTTTAATTAATTATTAATTACATTTTTTTTTCTCAATTTATTTTTGTATTCTTTTTATTGTCTGTATAGTTTGTTTTTTTAGTTTCTGATGTTAGTATAGACATTAAACTAAATGAAAATGATAAATGTTATAAAAAAGGTTTTTGTATTTTATTTTCAGTTACTTTATTTCTAGTAACATTTTTTTTAAATGGTTTTATTTTTAGTTTACTGTAATAACCCTGGTTTATATGGACTGCCATGCTTATCCTTAAAACTCGAGATATAATTGCCCTTGGTTCATTTGTGGACTATAATTATGTGATGTCATGTTTTTTATATATATATATATATATATAAGTAAGTAAGTATTTTTGTGATGTATACATCTATTTGCTGCTTTTCTTGGCCAGGTTTCTCTGTAAAAGCTATTTAAAGTCAACATAATATAAAAATTGATGCTGTTTACTTTATTAATACACATGTCTGGTTCTACCGAGCATGAATCATCACTGCATGTTATTCCAAAAGGGGAAAGACGTTTTCGTAATCTTTGATTACACTATAATAACTTACTATAATAAAGCATTATACCTTAACATACCTGTCATATAGAGACTATACTTTACAATTTTTTCTCATTTTTCACATGTAAATACATAAAAATACAGAATTAAAATGCAACAACTTGGTTAAATAGTTTCAAATACATAAATATAACTTTTAACAAATCATTTAGTGTACATTGTTCACAAGAGACTCCTGAAGGACCTGAACTTTTTGTTTATTTGCTTTTTAAATAAATATGTCATAATGTTTAATGAATAGACCCACATTACTGAATAATGATGTGAATCACCTACAAACAAATGACAGCAAAATACAGTGTTACCCCTAATTTATCACATCCCTGACCCACCTGAAGTAAAAGGTGAGCCCTGTCTCTGCAGTACCTCTGTCGTCCTGTAGGAGGCGATAGAGAGCAGTGCGTTTCAACGGCAGGGTCTGCTTGATTGACAATAACAGACTGCTGACACTCTGACAAACCATGCTAGGCATTTATCAGCAGGGACTTCCCATTGGAAATAGGTTTTGAGCACAGTCTCAGTCTTTTTCATTATGCTTCTTGACTTTATCTAGAATCTCACAGGGCTACTGTGTGAAGCAAAGCAGCCTAAACTACAGTAATCAGCCTCGGCACAGAGGTATCAGACCCATTAGGCAAACATTCCAGTGGGCTATTTACAGTGAAAACTGCGCGGCGTTAAATCTGCTTGAGGATATGGGTTTAAACACGACAAATATAGGAGTGCTCTTTGGGGGAGGGAAATAAAACTCAACTCATAGAAAGCTCAGCGTGAATCTCTGTTCCTAGGCAACGGAAACTTAATATACAATTAATAATATGGGAATCTGCTATTCTGAAATCCAATCACTCACTTAATTTGCCTGGGAATTGGCTTTGTCTGAGGATATTAAATACGGCAGAACCCGTCATCGACACATTTAAGCCGGGTTAGGTGAGGCTCCTGGAGGGTCTGAGCTGGAGTTGAGCTGTGTGGCCCTCGGTGATGAATGAAGGAGAAAATCACAACACGTCCCCGGGCTCTCATTGTTTTCATTCAGAAGTGTTGAACACGAGACAATGGCGCATGTACAGCCGTGTTTTTGTATTTCACAAGCACTCATGTGTTTCTTTCATGTGTCTTTCTGCAGGGGGAAGCGCTACGGAGAGGAGATGTCAGCGGTGTTGAACTATCCGGTGAGTGTTTCTTTCTTTCTGCACATTTGGAGTTAAACTAACCTCTAATCCTAAATATTAAACTTGAGGTCTTTTATTATTTTGTAGCCAGACCTTTGACTAAACGGCAAAAGTCAGAGCTGCAGCTCTTTTTGGCCAAGAACCACCCACTCAGGGAAGATAAGGCCGTCTGACTGACACGTAAAGCAATCAGTCACAGTTTGTTTTGTATTTACATATCATTTAAGGGAGAGTTTATGAGAAATCAATTATGCAACAATTATAGACTGATAAAAGTAAACATTATTTAGAATTAAAACACTGGGAAAGAATGTGTTTTGATTACAATTTCTATCCATCTAAACGTAATAGTTAAAAGGTATTTTACAAATGTGAC
Source organism: Labeo calbasu (assembly GCA_019740295.1). Classification (NCBI taxonomy): domain Eukaryota; kingdom Metazoa; phylum Chordata; class Actinopteri; order Cypriniformes; family Cyprinidae; genus Labeo; species Labeo calbasu. Next base: position 6,706 of record JAHKKF010510709.1, on the reverse strand, counting down.
CCCGGACCACAAGTCTTAAGTCGCTGGGGTATATTTGTAGCAATAGCCAAAAATACATTGTATGGGTATATTTTCTCAATATTTAGATTTTTTTTTTTTTTTTTTTGCGCCCTCAGATTCCATATATTCACATAGTTGTATCTCTGCCAAATATTGTCCTGTCCTAACAAACACATCAATGGAAACCTTGATCAGGGTTGGAGCTGAACTCTGCAGGAAGGTCGATCTCCAGGAACAGGGTTGAGCACCCTTGTTTTAGAGTAAATACAACCCAGCACTGGGTGAAATATGGACAAAAAGTAATAAAAAAGTAATAAAAATTACTATTTAAAATGACTATATGGCTGGCGTAAAAAGAACCCAATATGCATTATAAAAATTGCATCAGAAATAATCAAAAGGTGAGCATTTATTAGTCATTTAAAAAAATGTTTATTATTTAATATTTATTCATCTTATTCATAAATGTTCATTTATTGAACATATTAATAAATGTCGATTTCCAACCTATTTTGTGCTCATTTTAAGCAAGAAATGTAGTAGTTTTTAAGCAATATTTTTTGGCAAATAAAACTACTCAGAAGGCTGGGTTAAACATTAAAAATATTTCATATTTCACCCAGCGCATTTTAACCCAGCATTTTTTAGATTGTACTTATCTATGAACTGGTAAAATCAAGTAACTACATGGGTTAAGGTTAGATTTAGGTGTAGGTTTGGGGTTTGTGTGTAGTTACTGTAATTATTGATTTATATTTCAAATAAATGCTGTTCTTTTGAAATTTCTATTCATTAAAAAATACTGAAAAAATGAATCAGCACATCTGTTTTCAACAGAAATGTTTTTGAGCAGCAAATCAACATATTAGAATGATTTCTGAAGGATCATGTGACAGACTGGAGTAATGATGCTGAAAATTCAGCTTTGCATCACAGAAATAAATTATATTTTAAAATATACTCAAATAGAAAAGTGTCATTTTAAATTATAATAATATTTCACAATATTACTGATTTTACTGTATTTTTGATTAAATAAATACCGCCTTTTTGTTTCTGGGTGGATTAATTAAAAAGTCTATTTGCCCTTAATCCCAGAAGTTGTGTAAAACCAGCCAATCAGATTGAAGTATACTGAATAAATGCAGTGTACATCAGGGTCCAGATTCACAAAAAAATATTTTTAAGAAATAAGTTAAGAACTTTCTTAAAATAAATTCCAAGAAGTGCGTAAGAATGTTCTTAAGTGCAATTCTTAAAAAAATTCTTAAAAACATATTGTTAACATCTTTATCTAATGGAATACATGGCACTGATAAACTTACGCTTCAAGGATTGTCGTTTCGCGCTTCCTGCAGATTCGATCATATCGCTCAAGATTACTCACAAGATGTTTTTCGTGTCACTTGCAAGTATAAAATCATCACATTATGCACAAACCATAATAATCGTAAGCATGCACACTATTTTTGTTGCAACCAGCTTGACTGACACTCTGCTTCGTGAAAAGTTTGTGTCATTTTATAAATGTTGATAATTGTGAACTGACAGCATTTCCATTAACCGATGTTACGCTTTTTTTTTTCTCTCACAACAAATCATGACGACAGATGTTGGTAGGCTTGTGTGTATCGCCCCCACTGCACTAGCCATTATTTTTAATCGAAAGAGATGTAGATGCGTATCTTTAGCAAAGCAGTGACGCAAGCAAGACGCTTTTGAAACGTGCCGCAGTGCAGCTAGTATAAACACAAGTATTGACTAGAGTGGCAGCGATCAGCTCCGGTGGTCGTGTTGGAGCCATAATACAGTGTAAATAAGCAGCATTAATGGTAAGGAAAGCCCTTTATACTTAAGAGCGACTACTTTTGAGGTGTTTCTTGTAGGTTATAGTACATTAAAGAATGATCGTGAGATTTTTACGTACTCCAAGTAAGCTCGTAGAGCTCATTTGCATTTAAAGGAACAATCCATCAGAATGGGTTGATTTTTGCAGAGCTCATTTTGACTTTTTTTTTTTGTCACATAGACTTTTCATTAAGACGGAATTATATCAACTTGTGGAAAATGGGCATCCGATGACCCCTTTAAATCAACTTAAAAGTACAAGTAATTTAAACATATTTTATTGTAGTGAGTTGAAATGACTTGTACTTTCAAGTTGATTTAACTTAAAACTTTATGGCTTTTATTGGGTGTATTTTCAATTCGCAATTTCAGTTTGCGTTATTATAAGGGTAATGGAAATGCAGCAATTGTTTACATTATCAGTCATCGCTGTCACTTTAGAAAACAGTTCAGTGCATATCCCTGTTAATAGACCTAGTGATATATCTAGTCATATGTAGCTAGTGTTGTTGTAATGATGAAATATGACAATTAATTTTAAATATCCCAATAAATTAATGAAGTCATTCTTACTATTTGGTATTTAGGGCAGGTCTGAGTTTTTCTTAACTTTTAGAATTATTTTGGATGATTTTTAATCAAGAATATAAATTCTTCTTAAGTTTTGTTTTTGGCAAAAAAAAAAAAAAGATAAGAACCAATACAAAATATTCTTAACTTTTTTTCTTAAGTAAAATAAGAATGAAATGGTAGATAAAAATACTTTTTTCCTTAAGACCGTTTTGTGAATTTGGCCCCAGATGAAGAGTAAACAGACTTTGGGGCGTCCCGTCTGTGGGGTGTGCCATCTAAGCCTGGGTGTGCTCTAGTAACCACCCAAAAAACACCCTACTGTAGCATGTGGTGGAGAAGCACCGCTCTCACATTTTCTTCAGTCTATTTTTCTGTTCTGATCTATGACATAAAGCATTTGAAAATAGATTCTAGTAGGTAACAATTAAATGAACACTCAGTAGGAGCTCTAAAACAGATTTGTGCTTGTTTTTTGTCTTTAGCATACACCCGTCCCACTCCACCTCAAGGCACTGGACTCCACCGCTACCAGTTCCACGTCTTTGAGCAGCCTGGAGGCCAAAGCCTGTCCCTCAGCCCACAGGAGGATAGCTCACGGGGTAATCACACACACAACCCACAACACACTGGAGTAATGGATTTTAAAGTGATAGTTCACCCAAAAAGTACAAGATCATTTATTCACCCTCAAGTCATTCAAACCTTCCTTTATATAGTAATACCCAAAATCAGCGGCTGAATTTTATGGTGCTTTTTTGGAGACAGCCAGATGATTTTATGGAAAGTAGCAGCATTAACATTATGCTAAATTTTTGCTTTTATGTTCACATGGGTTTAGATTTTTGGTTGAACTATCCCTGCAATACATGTCTAAGACATACACACAAACTCAAACACTTCCATACTGTGTGACACCTATTTTTGATTTTCCTGAAAATATCAGTCTTGCCATTCAGCATAACTTGTAATTAACATCTCGACGTGAAATGACAAATACCGCAGAGCAAGACATTGACATTTCCCTCTAATTTATATTTTATGTAATTACTCTGTAATTTAACATTTATATTTGAATGATTGATCGCATAAAAGAGGTGAAATGAAAAGTGCCAATAATGCTGAAGCCTAAATACACACACTAATAGATTTCAGCACATCACAGACTACTATTATGCTGCTTTTCACAAAAAATACAATTCGCACAATTACAGAGACTGTGACCTGCTGTCATGACTGACATAATCAAATGATTCTTCTCTTGTTATATGGTACATGATGAGCATATCCTGATGACAACAAAAACAGCAAATTACATTAAGTTGCATTTGTCAAATGACACTATTTGTCACATTCAGTTCTTGTACCGGCCACTACTTCAACTAGTTTTCTTTATTACTAATTATGCTTTCCATTGGTCTCTGTACCTACTGAAAGGTTCTGTAGGTTTCAGCTGCCTATGTGGCTTCCTGTACAGATGGCCTTATGAATTATAGGAAGTGTTTGATCTTTGAGGGCCAAGACAGTTTCCAAAGCTTATCGGACTTAAGTGAGTCAATTTAATCAGGGAAATGTAAATGCATTTGGTGTGTCTGCTTTAGGAACTGTGTTTCAGTGTGTATCCAGCATCATACACCTGCCCTTCCATTTCTACCACTTCTATTTATTGATGTGTATAAGCTCTTTCTTATGAAGGCTTATTTCCGCCGTGGGTTATATAATAATAAAAAGCTTGCACTTATTATCTAAAAATCCTCATCTTTTCTTCTCAGAAAAAGGTCAGACTTTATATCTCACAATTTTGTGTTTTTTTTTCTCATGATTCTGATTTTTTTATATGAACTTACAATTTGGAAAATAAATGTTTGAATTGTAAGATATTAACTTGCAATTGCATGGAAAATGTCAGAATTATTATTGAATTAATTATTTAAAAGAAAAAAGCGAGATGGAAATTCAGAATTGAGAGAATTCTGAGGGGAAAAAGTCAGAATTGCAATATATATCTCAGAATATGTCCGTTTACATCTCACAATTCTGAAAAGAAAAATTTGAGTTTAAAAATAAGGTTTTTAAGCGCTACACAGCAGAAATAGAAACTAACCTATTGAAAGAAATTCCTGTTGCTTGTTATGCAAAATGCAAATTTACATGTTAAAGATGACTTTTGTTGAGTGTTCCTTTGAGTCACTTGTGGTTATGATACATTGCTACAGTTACAGCTTTTGTCTTTGTCTGATTTTTACTTTCAGTGCTTTACCTTCACTGCGCAGAGAAAGAAAATAATAAAGGTCCTCTCGATATGACTAAACCTTGTGTGAACATGATATGAATAATATCTTTCTGTTTCCCTGTGATTGGCTCATTTAGAGGAACCAATCAGTTAATTAAAGTGCTCCTAGTATGCTATTTTAAAGGTTGCTAATATTGTTTTAATAGACTCCCAAAACAGGTTTACATGTATACAAGGTCAAAAAAACACTTTAGTTTTCTCCAAAAATAGATTTAATTTTACCCCATTTCTAAATTATTCGTAAACGACTCGTGCGAAGCAGTTCGAAGAATCAGTCTCTCTAAGCCCCTCCTTTCCGTGAGCCCTCACTGCTGTGATTGGTCAGATGGCGCAGTGCTTTATAATTGGTTTACCGCGTACAGCGTGTCGGAGAACGAAACGCCCATTGCCATAACTGATTGACAGCCCTGGAGACTTGTCAATACATAGAAAAGATGGCATCGATTTTACCATACCAGTTCCAGCCAGAGTCCGACGATGAAACGGCTGAAGTGGCTGATTGACAAGTTAGCACGGCCTACCATGGAAAGTGCTGGCAATTTGCTTATGTAAGCGCACTGGGCACACCTCTATGTTGTAAATTTCAACTCATTCAGGCAAATGTGAGCCGATTTTTTTTTTGATAGACAATAACTTTATTTATCGTGCACTGTCAGCTTCACAACTTTGCAGATAGTTTATGTTCACATACAGCTACATGACACTACATGAAAGATCATATTTGAAAAGGCATACTAGGAGCACTTTTTGTTTTGGATTTATTTGTAATTAGCGCTTAAGCACAGAAGTTGCTTAGGCACCTATTGTATCCTTTAGTTTTCTTCTTCTTCTTCTTCTTCTTGCACCTTCTTCCAGTCCACAGAACCATTTACGGTTAAGTTATGAAATTTGGCACACAGATAGAGAACAGTCTCAACAATAACCACTGCAAATTTGGAGTCTCTATCTCAAACTCTCTAGCGCCACCATTAGGCCAAATTTGCACTCATATTTCTGCTAATAATGTTTGAACCATAAGGTCTGGTTACTTGGCTCATGCTTATCAAAATTTTCATTTCTGTGGGTCAAGACTTTTTCGCAATTTTGAATTTTACAAAAAATCTACTTTTTGAACTCGTCCTAGACGGTTTGTCCGATTTTCACCAAAATTGGCTCAGATCATCTTCAGACAATGCTGGCAAAAATTCTTAAAAAGCTTTTGATATACCAAACCGTTTTTGTAAAGCGTGTTAATGAATTTGACGAAATTGGAACAAAAATGGACATGACTATATCTTTGCAACACATTAGCTGATTCATACCAAACTTGGTACATGTTATACCAAGCATGACCTAAGGGCACATAAGTAGTTCAGCACGGCGCCACCTACTGGTCATAAGATTTAAAATTTTTGATTAAAATTTCAGTTTGTCCAAAAATTATAAAAGCTGTATTTTTCAAACACTTTAGCGTGTTTTACTAAATCCTATGAATCTTATGGAATGACTTGCAGGAAAGTTATGATTTTTGGCACATGTATGGAGGACAGTCCCAATTTTGGAGTACACCATTGTTTACACCAGCTGTACTCATTACTGACAGATTTGTGCAGCTTTTTTCAATGTCGGCTAAGTTGCAAATGGCACTGGCATTAGCTGCATTTCCATTACCCTTCCATTACCCTCAAACTGAAATTGGAATTGAAAATAGTTACTAGCAGAAGCATGAGTGCAAATTTGTCCTGTTGGTGGCACTACAGAGTTTGAGTTAGAGCAGGGGTGCGCAACCCCGGTCCTGGAGATCGACTTTCCTGCAGAGTTCAGCTCTAACCCTGACCAAACACACCTGAACCAGCTAATTAGGACCTGTAGGAGCACTTGATAATTATAGACAGGTGTGTTTGATTAGGGTTGGAACTAAACTCTGCAGGAAGGTCGATCTCCAGGAACAGGGCTGGGCACCCCTGAGTTAGAGACTCCAAATTTGTTGTCCAAATTTGCAAAAGTGATGCGTTT
>JAHKKF010510707.1:0-14440 GCA_019740295.1 Labeo calbasu | reverse complement strand
AATAATTATGACACAGGTGTGATATTAAAAAATCCTAGAACTCAAAAACATTACATTCTATATTGACATTATAACTTTTAATATGCCATTAAACTGTTGTAGATGCAATTTTTATTAAGTCCTGGATCTTCAGAAAAGCTTGTATTTGTAAAGTACTATCGTCCCTGGGGGGTTGAATAATTTTGATTGCAACTGTATGGCTTTATGTCTGCTTCAGTCTTCAATTTTCTTTTTTTCTGTTCTTGTTCTTCATCTTCCCTTTAGGAAACTCAACAGCTAGTGCCATTACTAACTGGCAGTCATCATTTGTAAAATGAACGTAATTGTTTAGTTAACCATCTGGTTAATTAAACAGCACTGAGGAGTGGATACAACGTTGCTTCTGTATTACTTTTTAACACCAGTGATGCTGCTGTGCTCCTTTACCTGTGTTGACTAATATTTCCTTTGTGTTTTTAGTGTTGGGCAGAACACATTCTACAGATGCCCGTGAAAGGGATTTGAAGAACAGGAAGTTGAAAATGACATGACATGAAACTAACTGTCAAAATAAAGTTTGATTAACATTTTATGTTGTTGATACATGTGTGTTTGTTTGCTTGTTCTAGGGATGCAGAAACCTGTAGCAGTAAATGCACAGATGCATGATATAATAAAAGGGTTTTGTTAAAAAAAAAATGCCAACCCTGCTCCTAAAGCTGGGTACACACCACAAGATAATTTAATACAACAGTTCAATAAACAAGAAGTTAATATTAAGTGACTTACATTTTCTGACTATAACCGTATAGTCCATATTGATTTTGCCAACGAAAATAGTCTCGAAGCCCCAGCTGAGCCGCTTCGTATCTTCAAGTAAACACAAGTTTTGTTAATGAACGTGCACATTTAAACGAGTCAATGATTCAATTACCCATTCATATGTTATAATTAAAAAAATAATCTTACATTGTTATGAACTGTTATGAATTCATGTTTTTCTGTGCCACCTCTGTAGTGAAAATTAATTTCTTTTGATTGGTAACTTCAAATTATAGTTGTTCTTATTTGATTGTTTGAATTAGAATTTTAAAGAAGCATATACATATACATTTTTAAATTTGACATAAAAGGTGACATATTTTTAGTAAAGTAATGGCATTACAAAGATTAAATTAAAAGCCCCTCCAAATGGGGACCCAGTAGCAAATTCAGTGCACAGTGCCTAGAAATCCTAGCGACGGCCCTGCTGCTACGTGTGTTCTCTACTGACTGCTGTGTGCCATCTGAACCAAGCATAAGCAGGGCTGAACTGGGAAAAAAAAATGGCCCTGGCATTTTTTTGGTCCAGGTGGCCCACCACCACCACATAGGTATAGCCTACCATATATATATATATATATATATATATATATATATGTATATATCCCCCAAAACAAAGAAAAGAAGCTAAAAGGTCAAATTGTAATTTCCAATTAATAAAAATAAGTATGCAGCTGTGTACAACACATATATGCCAGTAATCTTCACATTAAGGAACAGCAAATACCTCCTCAAATAATGCAACATTTATAAGAATAAGAGAAAAAGGCGGAGAATAAATTGTGATTTTTTTAAACACAGTGATCACAGTATTGTTATCTTTAATATTGAAAGTTAAGTATTTGAATATATTGCAAACTCACAAAATAAAAAATGTGTGAATATCCTATCTCACTGTTTTGGATAAGAAAAAAACGTCAGGTCATATTGAAATCTAAATATATTCGCATTGGCCCATGAAAGCCTCTGTGAACACATCTGACTTGGCCAAAAAAATTTTGTTTTATTAAAAAGTGTTTACCTATTCTACACTTGTGGCACACATTACCCGCATTAGGACGGGTTAGATTCCCCTGTTTCCCCTTCATGCGAGCCCCTGTTATCCAGCTCCTTACAGATTAAACTCCTCGTCCTGCCTGTCCCTTTGGCCCACATCACTCACAGTAGAGCAAGCCTGTTCTTGATAACGCTGCTCTGTACATTTCAGAATTGCCGACAACGAGGCACATTTTCCAGCATCTGCCTCCAAATTTTTAAGATTTTTAAGACTTTTTCCTGCGCTTTTCAGCACCACCGTTTCGCTTTGGTTTGTACATTTTGAGAGACTGAGAGGAAGGTGGAAGCGAGGTAAAGTGATATTTACATAGATGAAACAAGATCCCTTATCACTCTATATAGTGCTTTGTAATGGGCCACTGTCCCTGCATGATGGGCCGGTCCTTGGTGGGGTGGGGGGAATGTACCGGTCCAAAAGTGCATCGGCCTACGGGGAAAATGCCCGGTATGCCAGATTACCAGTCCAGCACTGTGCACAATCATGTTTGACCCCCAAAGTCTGGTTCGTTTGACAGGTCGGTTTGATTGGGTTTAGGTGCTGTACGCATGTAGTGTGATCACTACATTGGAGCATGAAAAAGTTGCGGACACCTACTGTCATCATTTCGACAACAAATATCTTCTGTTATTACTGTTAGTACATTTTTTAATTAATTTTAGTATATTTAGGTTTATAACAGATAAGGTCCTCACCGTATTGATGAACAGTAATTATAGTGTGCAAGCTACAAATTCCTCCTTTAGCATCATCTGCCTCTGTAATAATGCTCTGATACTTGAAGCACAATTAAAACAATGAATCACTGCGCTACATAAGTGCTAAATCTATTAGACAGTCTGCTAACATAAACATTAATAGAGAGGAGAGAACCATGCCTGGACTTTGTACAAGCAACCATGCCTAGTCTAACTAAGCCTACTGTATGCCCATCTTACAGCCTGATTTAAATGATCTTTGCTGAAAATGTGCCGGCAAGCAATCAAGCACTGATACAATATAAAACAAGCAACAGAGAGAGTTTTCAATTCCTGTTTCTCTTTTAATCAAATTCTTACCATTCCTGTTCCAATTTGGCAATGCTTTCAAACTTCCCACAGGAGGGTGACACTACTTCAGCTCTCATAACCCCCAAGAGAGGGATATATCACCTCAAAGCCGCTGACAGAGATTTCAGCTCTATAAGTTTTTTTTTTACAAGTGCCTCATCAGCAGACAGAAGAGATCAGAGTGTGAGATCACAGATTGTCCCTTTCTCTTAATCACAGATGCTCTTCTATGGCAATTATAGCAACCACAGAATAGATAGACTGGCTGTGTCCTTTGTGGCATGGATGGCTAGATCTGTGGCTTCATCAGGAGAGCACTCATTAGGGGGGTTTGGGGTCCCATAATCTTCCATGGTGTGCAGGGCCCCACAGAGTTTCTAGACAGTCTATCGCAATGTGTATACTAATCACTGCAGTCCACCTAATCAGGGTTATTCAACTCTGGCCCTCAAGGTCCACAGTCTTGCAGTTTATCTTCAACCTTAATCCTTATCAGTTCAGTAAAACAAACATGTTTGGTTAGACAAAAATATATATATTAAGCAGATAAGAAGCAAAACATTAACAGAAAAAAACAGTCCCAGAGTAGTTTCTGTGGATGCACCATATATGTGAATGTAAAATTAATGTCCCAAGGCGTGATGATATGAGTATTTGTATGTAATGTATGTATAGTGTGGTTCTACTACACATACATTCATTTACTTTGCATGGACATCAAAAACAGACATACAAGTCTTTGCAAATTATTATTTGATATATGAATATTGAATTAATGGAATTGATTGATTCTATTGTATTTATGATCAGTGATATGATTTCTTGCATATTTTTAATATTTAACTAGCTACAAGGCATTACATAGTTTTAAATAAGAAACCATAACTTATGCTGTAATCCAAAAACCAAATCCCCAGAATCCATATAATTACTTTGAGGAACAGACCCAAATTCAAGCCTTTATTCAGTGATCTTCACCATCCTCAGTAGCCATCTTAAATGATCAGTAGATCTGAGTGCCTTCACAGAGTGGATTTAGATACCTATTTCAACAATTAACAACTTTAATTCTATTCTGTACTTCACACAAAACTGTTGTATACCATCAGAAAGCAATTTGAGGTCAAAGATGCAGTGACTCGGCTCACGTAGACACCCCCGCCACCCCCCATCCACACACTCCATTTACAAGAATAATCTTTTTTTTCTGAGGATGAACTTTTCATGAGCATGGAGTATTATCACCACAGATACCTAATGAGCTTCAGACACGTTTGTTTATATAGCACTTTTTAACAAAACAGGTTGTGTCAAATCAACTTTACAGTATTAAATAGGACAATAGTGTGTCAATAATGCAAGAGTTCCATGTTGCAGCAAAGTCAGACTGCAGAGGACTCATCTGATTCCCGTGGTCTTGTGCCGACGGCTGTCTAGGTGACAAGTTGCAAGATTTTAAAATCTATTTGATGTTTAGGGAGCCAGTGTAGTGTTGACAGAACCAGGCTAATATGGTCATACTTTCTGGTTCTAGTAAGAACTCTAGCTACTGCATTTTGGACCAGCTGGAGTTTTTTTTATTAAGCATGCAGAACAACCACCCAACAAAGCATTACAATAATCTACCCTTGAGGTCATAAACGCATTAATTAATGTTTCGCCATTTGACATTGAGAGCATAGGTCATAATTTTGATTATATATTACATCTCAATATTTTTGAGATAGAAAAAAGTGGTTTTGCAAATGCTAGAGATGTGGCTTTCGAAGGAAAGACTGCTATCAAATAGCACACCTAGGTTCCTAACTGATGATGAAGAATTGACAGAACAGCCATTAAGTGTTAGACAGTGTTTTAGGTTATTATGCGCAGAGGTTTTAGGTCCAATAATTAACACCTGTGTTTTTCTCAGAATTTAGCAGTAAGAAATTACTCCATCCAGTTTTTTATCTGCTTAATAGCAGCCAGTTTGAAGGTTTGGGGACATATCCTAATGACAATGATGAATCTCTTTTAGTAGCTTTGATAGAATAGTTTTTTATTTGTTAGTTTTTCAAATTAGTATGTTTCGCCGGGCCGTGAAGAAATATAGAGCTGAGTATCATCAGCCTAACAGTGAAAGCTAACACCATGTTTCCTGATGATATCTCCCAAGGGTAACATGTAAAGCGTAAAAAGTAATGGCCCTAATACTGAGCCTTGAGGTGCTCCATACTGCACTTGTGATCAATATAATACCTTTTCATTCACTGCCACGAATTGATGGCGGTCAGATATGTATGATTTGAACCATGCCAATTCACTACCACTAATGCCAACATAATTTTCAAGTCTGTTCAAAAGAATGTTGTGATCAACAGTGTCAAACGCAGCACTAAGATTCAGTAGCACTAACAGAGAGATACAACCACGATTGGATGACAAGAGCAGATCATTTGTAACTACAATAAGAGCAGTCTCAGTACCATGATATGGTCTAAACCTCACTGGAAATCCTCACAGATATAATTTTTTTTCTGTAAGAAGGAACATAATTGTGAGGATGCTACCTTTTCTAGCATCTTTGACAGAAAAAGGAGATTCAAGATTGGTCTGTAATTAATTAATTTGTTGGGGTCAAGTTGTGTTTTTTTAATGAGAGGCTTAATAGCAGCCAGTTTGAATGTTTTGGGGACATATCCTAAAGACAATGATGAATTAATAATATTTAGAAAAGGACCTATGACATCTGGAAGCACCTCTTTTAGTAGCTTAGATAGAATAGGGTCTAACATACATGTTGTTGGTTTAGATGATTTAACAAGTTTATACAATTCTTCCTCACCTAAAGTAGAGAATAAGTGGAATTGTTCCAAAGGAGATCTATAGCGCACTAGCTGATGCGATACTGCAATTGACAGCTGCATGGTGATTTTATCTCTAAGAGTATCAATCTTGGAAGAAAAGTAGTTCATAAAGTCATTACTTCTATGCTGATGGGAAAAGTCAACACCTGTTGGTTCTCTATTTTTCATTAAGTTAGCCACTGTATTTAATAAATACCTAGGGTTATGTTTGTTTTCTTCTAAAAGAGATGAAAAGTAATCAGATTTAGCAGTTTTTAATGCTTTTCTATAGGATAGGGTACATTCACACCAAGCGGTATGAAAAACCTCTAATTTCGTTTTCCTCCAGCTGCGCTCCATTTTCCGGGCTGTTCTCTTTAGGGCGCGAGTGTGCTCATTATACCACGGGGTCGGACTGTTTTCCTTAATCTTCCTTAAGCGCAAAGGAGCGACCGTATCTAGAGTGCTAGAAAAGAGAGAGTCAATAGTTTCTGTTACATCAAGTTTTTCTGAGCTATTGTTTATGCTGAGGAATTCAGATCAAGTCAGGAAGATTACTTACAAAGCAGTCTTTTGTAGTAGAAGTGATGGTTCTACCATACTTGTAGTAAGGAGTTCAATTTACAGTTTTAGTTATCTGGAGTATACACAAGACTAGATAATGATCTGAGATATCATCGCTTTGCTGCAGAATTTCAACACCATTAACATCAATTCCATTTGTCTAGAGTATGATTTCGACAATGAGTAGGTCCTGACACGTGTTGTCTAACCCCAATAGATTTCAGAATGTCTATAAATGCTGATTCCAATGCATCGTTTTTGTTATCAACATGGATGTTAAAGTCACCCACTATTAAGACTTTATCTGCAGCCAACACTACCTCAGATAGAAAATCAGCAAATTCTTTAATAAAGTCTGTACGGTGCCCTGGTGGCCTGTATACAGTAGCAAGTACAAACGTCACAGGGGATTTATTATTAACACTCATAATGTTATATGAAGCACCATTACTTTAAACGAGTTATACTTGAAGCCTGTTCTCTGAGAAACACTGAAAATATTGCTATAAATTGCAGAAACACCTCTCCCTTTACCTTTTGGACGCGGCTTATGTTTATAAGAGTAATCTTGGGGGTAGACTCGTTTAAGATAATGTAATCATCTGGTTTTAGCCAGGTTTCTGTCAAACAGAGCACATCTAGGTTATTGTCACAGGGAGAAACGGACGGGAGGCGAGCGGATCCATTTGCAAGCCTTTATTGATATTACGAGACAAATACATAGTCGAGCAGGCAGGGTCAAACAACAGTAAACGGGAGTGTAAGAGGCGAGACGAGAGAGAATAGTCCATAAACGAGCGAAAATCCGAAGGCAGGCGGCGAACAGTCGAGAACGGGGAGCCAGGCGAGAGAATCAAAAACACAAGGAACTATGAAAACGCTAGACAAAGGGAGAAACACTATAAACGATCCGTGGTTAGCATGGGGAAAGACCGGGGCTTTTATGGTGCTGCTGATTGGTCACATGCGCAGACGCGATCAGCATGAAGCATGACGGGAGATGTAGTCCGGGGTGTAGTACAACAGTGAGAGTGTGACGATAGGGTGAGAGTGACATCTGGCGGTGAGCGGACAGCGGAACACCGACCAGATTCGTGACAGTTATGATCAGTGATCATATCATTTACAAAAAGTGTTTTTGTAGAAAGGGACCTGATATTCAATAGGCTAAGCTTTGTCATTTGTTTCTCTGTATTATATACATTTTTTATTTGTTGAACATCAATTAGATAGTTACTCTTAAATTGACTTAAATTGACTTAAATTGACTCTTAAACAATCTTACTGAATTTATGTTTAGCATTACCCAGCACTTTTTAAATTTGCCAAGATGTCAGGTGCTCTGGCTCCCGGTAAACATTGGACTATGGTGGCTGGTGTCTCTATTTTCACGTTCTGTACAATGCAATCACCAATAACTAGAGCACTTTCATCAGGTTTCTCAGTGGGTGCGTCACTGAGTGAGGAGAACCTGTTTGTTGTTCTGATCGGAACGAAAGAGCGATGTTTTGACCCACGACTATGCTGTCTCACAGTCACCCAGTTACCCTGCTGCAAAGGCAAAATTACCGGAACCGAACAATGTACAGGACTCCCTGAGCTATTCGCATCCAAAGCCGTACCTAAGGCCCTCACATTCTTACTATCCTCTATTAAATGTCGGATTTGTGTCTCTAGTTCTGAAATCTTCTCTGTCAGCCTAACTATTTCCCTGCATTTATCACATGTAAATGCCTCACTGCCGACAGAGATCGATAAGCTATACATGTGGCAAGCGGTGCAAACAACAATAGCAGGAGAAGAAGCCATTACTCACTGTGATTGTAGAACAATTCCAACTCACCACTGTTGTCTGATGAACTCGTGAAGAGAAGGGCAGGGGGAGAAACACTGGAGCAAGATAAAAAAAAAGAAAACGGTAGTAGACGCAAATAGAAACAAGAAAGGAAACATGAATGGCAAGCTAACCGGCTACGGTAGTAGACACAAATAGAAACGTGAATGGAAATGGGAATGGCAAACAACGGGCTAACGGAATGTCAACGCACAGCACGACGCTGCACTTGCAGTTATAGAATTAAAGCGAACAATCAGATTAGTTTGATGGATAATATCGGAAATCTGGTGGGAATAAAGCTATATTTTATCATTTATCAGAGTAATAGTAAGATTTCTAAAGATAAACAATGACAAAAAAAAAAAAAAAAGGTCTGGGGATCTACAAATTCAAACCACTCTGCAGCATGGCACAAAAAAGAGTATTTATATGGAAACGATAACAGTGGCGCTTTCAGAAACTTAATTTTGAAAACAGGTTTCAAAGTGCATGTTTTTCAGTCCCCAAAATGCCATTGTCGTGTAAACTGACAACCCCAGTCTGAGGTCCAGAGAGCTAGTCTCCCAGTTCCTGCCACTAAAAAACACCCACAGCATGATGCTGCCACTACCATGCTTGAATGTAGGGATGGTATTGGCCACATGATGAGTGATTTCTGGTTTCCTCCAGACGTCATGCTCAATGCTTGGCATTCAGGCCAGAAAGTGCAATCTTTGTTTCATCAGACGAGAGAATTTAGTTTTTCTTTGTTTGAATCTTGTTTGGTGCTTTTCCACTGGCACATAGCGAGTGGAGCGGAGCAAGCATTTTCCATTCATTCCTATGGAAACTGAGCGCAAATGCTCACAGGGTGCGTTATGGGATTGAAAACGGCATGGAGAAAGCGTTGAGAGCAGCTGAGAGCATCAAAAAGGATGGGAATTCCTCAACTTTATGCAAATCTTGAGCGCAAAATGCCAGGTGACAACCAATCGCTGTGAAAAGTAGGTTTTGACGTATGTTTCAGAGTTTTTGCGAAACTGGTGGATTACTGAGCTGAAATCACATATTATTGAAAAAGTCATCCAAAAGTAAATGCGCTTTGCATACTTTCATTATATGCTATGGTGCTAATAAAGTGTTTACTTTGCGAACCACTGTTAAAAGAAGGATATAAAACGCAAAAAGGGTGTAAACATTGTTTTCAGAGGCGTGCTCTGCCCTAAATGTCACACGCCCCAAAGCAGTGGCGTTGTAGCGTTGCCAGTAGCACTGAGCGCAGATTTGACGCTGTAGTGGAAAAGCACCATAAGGCCCTTCTCCTCCGATTGCTCAGTTTGGCCGGGGCGGCCTGCTCTAGGAAAAGTCCTGGTGGTTCCAAACCTCTTCCATTTACAGATGATGGAGGCCACAGTGATCATTGGGACCTTCAATGCTGCAGTTTTTTTTGTACCCTTCCACAGATCTGTTCATCATTATAATCCTGTCTCAGAGGTCTACAGACAATTCATTGGACTTCATGGCTTGGTTTGTGCTCTAGTTCACTTGTTTTGTTTGGGACCAAATACAATGTTGATTTTTATTTTATTTTATTTCTTTTTTTAATGAGTCGGTTCACTTTCACACTGCTCTTTTTGCAAGCGAACCAGAAACTGTGAACAAAGCCACACAGGTCATATATTCTTTGGTTCATCCATTCAACAGTACCAGAGTTCATTTGAAACCGGACCGAGACAGAGGCACCTCTTCAGCTGGGTCTAGGTACAGCTGTTTGGTCCGCACCTGAGTGCGACTGCTGTATTCACACCTGCCCAGAAGATCCGCACCAAAGGGGGAAATGAACTTGAGTTCGATTCAATCAAACTAAACATGGCAGGTGTGAATACAGATTTTAAACAAACTTTTCAAACAAACTTTCACATTGTCGTTATAGGGTATTGTTTGTAGATTGTTTTTTTTTTTTATTTTTTAAAGATTTATTTTTTGGCATTTTGCCTTTATTATGACAGGACAGATCAGAAATGACAGGAAGCGAAGTGGGAGATAGAGATGGGAGCGGGATCAGGAAAGGTCTTCGAGTCGGGTTTCCTCCAATTTTCCTAAACACACCTGCCTGGAAGTTTCAAGTATACCTAGTAAGACCTTGATGAGCTGCTTCAGGTGTGTTTGATTAAGGTTGGAGCTAAACTCTGTAGGACACCGGCCCTCCAGGACCGGGTCTAGTGACTCAATCTTGTGTCTCAATCTGTCTCACCTCATGCTCATTATTGATCTCTCCACTCTCATTCTCTGTGATGTAGAGCTCTGTGTAGATCTCATTCAGCACTGTTGGGTTTTCCTGTGTCATTGTTTCCTCATACAGACACTCAAACTTAGCTGTAAAATGAAAAGTTAATAAGTACTTATTGTGTTACTCAAAGTACCTGCATCCTGGAATAAAATCTTTATCTCCAGATGTTTGTGTTTCATCCATGATGGATCTGAAAAGTTGGATCTCCACCACTGACTGTAGATTTTGTTGGCAACAAACTCAGTAATATCTGTAGTAAGGTGTGTAGTGCAGCTTGGATGTATAATTTTTGACTCACACAATTGTGAGCTCATAAGTCTGTTCTGCTGATTTTATGTTGTTTTGAATCAATTTCAACATTGAAGACCTTCACAAAAAACGTTAGACTAACATGATGTTCTGTAATTGTAATAAATTAATGTCTGTATTAATATAATATCTATATATATGATAAACTAAACCAGTTGTGTAATATCACATTAAAATATCAGTTTATACTTCAGAGATTTAACTTATCTTCAGTGCCTTATTGTGGGGTTAAAGTTAAAGTCCTGGCTCAACTTACCCAATAGCGTTTGGTATCTTACCAATTCAGGGTAATATTTAGCTAAATAATTTACATGGTTTTATATGTTAATGAATCACCTATATGCGTCATAAGTAATTTAGACCTGGATAACCATTTGTCACCGTCCCCTCTGTGGGACGCCTACGTTTACTTATTTGTACCATATTACAAATAAATCCTAATCTAATCATGACAAACTATATATCATTGGGAAGGTCTAAGACTCCTAAATAGATATTTTACCACTCTTTTGTGTTACAAAAACTTTACTTTGACAAGCCAAAAACAGCAAATGGGTGCCTTCCACTTCTCCAATGTGTTTCTCCTTTTTACAGTCTGGCAGAAATGATGCGTGATTCCAAAATACATGGTAACATGACAATAAAAGTGGCAAGATACAGGGGGTGGGTCAGCTTACCCACTGGCTCAACTTACCCCACTCTCCCCTACGTAATAATACATACAATACATATGTAGATACATACAGAATAATATACAGGTAATATATTTCTCCAGTGCTGATCGTGGACTTCAGGGGCCCTACGCAAAACTGTGTTGACATGGAGGGGGAGGTATTAATGAATGAATGAAACACATTTGTCCGTGGTTCGCTCCACCTCGAATCACGCTCACGGAAAGTGCCTGAGAAACACTTTCAACTGTTTTTATAGTCTCGAGCAAGAGTCTGTACGACATTCACATTACATGATTTGACAGATTTTTATGTAGACATGGTGACAGCGCACAACGTTAAAAGAACTGAACATTAAAGTTTTGATAACCGCTGACCCATTTCAAAAACTAAACTAAAAATAAATGATTTTTGACTTTCTGATGTTCCGGGGGGCCCTACACAGCTTGCGTGTGTATTTTGTGTATAGGAAGGATTGGCTCTGTATGTCTCCAAAGACAAATAAAATCTAGAGACCCCACAAATAATTAAAACACATTTCCCTTGACTGCACAGAAGCATCTATTTAAACACGGGTTCTCTGCTAGCATTATAAGAAAAGAAACTTTGCTGCAAAAACACATATCACTGATGTCAGACAAGTAAAAATTAAACAGTTACTTCATAATAATTAAGAAAAGTCCTAATATAATCAAATCTGTGCTCTTCCAAAGGTATGTACAAACATTTGTGTTCATTTGCTGAGGCATGTACAACAGTAAGGTGAGACAGCACCTACTTGACTGGATGTAAGTGTAGAGGATTTTGAACACAAGCAGAAAATCTGTGCTTCCCCTCTTCAAAAAAGCGACCAATATTGCCTAACAAGTACTGCCATTTCCTACATCTGTCACCATCAGTTTTTATACAAACTACACTTGAATTCCTCTTATTTGAATGGTGGTCTACCTGGGAATGAACAATCACACCATTTACAAACATCATAATAGCCTACAAACTGTTTCTCTACCTGATCACCAACACTATGCAAAGCAATGTAGTCGTAATGTCACGAGTCTGGTCCTGATCGTTGGTCTGCTCACCACCAGAGGTCGCCTTGCCATCACACAGACTGTTGACTACACCCAGCGTTTAGAACTGGTCTAGTATTAGCTGCTTTATGGAGCCACTTCCTAGTTTCCAAGGTCTAGCTTTTTCTTGTTTTGTTATTCGAGTCTTGTTTCCTAGCCTAGTTATCTCGTCTTGTCCGTTACGCTGCCTGGCATGGTTCTTTCGCATGTTTATTGGATTACCCTTTTGCCTAGCCCCTGAATTACATTTGTCGTCGATCAACCCTCACCTTTTGTGGAATACTCGTGACTCGCCCTCTGTATACCTGTTTGCCTGTCTTTGACCATGTCTTTCCTTAATAAAAGCTTGCGTTTGGATCCGCCCGCTTCTCGCCTCATTCCTTTCATAACAGTCCCATTATTTTACTCTCGGGCGGTCCAAAGGCTGTAATGTCTTCACCATGTTGGATGTCCTCAATGCCATCATCACTTGATTCTTTTTGGTAGTCAGGGTTTTATTTAAAAACATCACTTTAAACCTGAAAGTAAAACAGAAAATTCACTATTTGGCATTTCATCCTTACCTGCACATTGACTTCCACTTTATTGTGTTGCTTGAACCATGAGGTAAAACTTGATTTCTTTACAACTTGTTGCTGAAAGTAAAAGTCAACAAATCAGTTCTCAAACATAAAAGACAAGTGCCATGATACTGCACATAAGGTCCACCTCAAATGTTGACTACTGTATATACATATTTGTATTTTATCTTATCATTCACCCAGCAAAGAACCTTGTGTACTTTCTCTGTAACACATCCCGAGAAAGGAGCTTATTTATTTATTTATTTTTTTCATTTGTTGAGTACCCACCTTTCTTGGCAGACTAGTTAGACTCGTCACAACGTGCCTACACTACACGATAATCTACCTCCCATTTCATGTGTATTTTATTTTCTTTATCACTTGCAAAACAAACACTTGCTCTCCATTTCACTCTCAGAGTGTTCTGGCCTGTCTATTACTCAGGTAATATATTTTGAAATGATTTTACACACACCATAAATGACAATCATTGTGTTATTCAATCACTTTTACAGAATATGCATTCACTGCAAGTCTCTGCTTTTAACTGTCTGTTTTTATTTTTTAAATGAGAATTTATATTGTATTCTGTTTCATTATCTACCTTAAATATCTGATTTATTAAGTAAATATATTTGTTCTTTTTTCACATTTGTTCTTATTTGTTCTTTCCTTTCTCTCAAGTAAACTTTGGAACTTGAAACATGGAGGTGAGAAATACTTGTTTGGGTAACACTTTACAATATGTATGCACTAATATACATTAATTCATGTTTAACTAATGCACAAGTATCTTAGATGTTAATTGTCATGTCAAAACAAGTCATAATGATCTCTTTGCAAAACAATAGCTAATGATTAATTATGGCAAGTGTAACATATTTTCTCTGTAGTTTACAGGATGTGTTAATTTTAAAACTACACATAATAATGTATAAACAACTGAATTCCTTTAACACGGGTTCATTTAATATTGACACAAAATGTGTAAACCGAGTACTACACATAATTTGTGTATTTGTGTAAAGGTGGGTTTTTACAGTAGCTCTGGTCCGACAGTGGAAACGCTGCTCGATTTTGGCCTTGCATCTCGAGGTGCAATGTTATCGGTTTGTTGTTATTACTGGCTTGCACTGGCCAAACAGTGGAAAATTAGCCATTGTCAACAAGTTAGCTAAAGTTTAAAAGAATAAGATTAGACTGAGAGCAAGTCTAATAATAACAATTTACACTATCAGTTAATACTAAATGTTGATAAAAAAAAAAAATGCAAAATGGCAAATGTAATTATTAGCAATTCACATATGACTTATTTTATTGACCAGACTCTTTATTTGTTGCTAATGTGGCAAACATTAGTGTGTGTGTATATATATATATATATATATATATATATATATATATATATATATATATATATATATATAT
>JAHKKF010510706.1:0-20582 GCA_019740295.1 Labeo calbasu | reverse complement strand
GTTTATACTCCTTGTGGGGAAAACTGATGGTACGGCATTTGGGTTAAGCCTACACTTACATGCATCGCCACACGTAAACTCTTTCAGTAGCTGTGGTCATCGTATCAGTATGTTTTCGGAGTTGTGTTGCGGTAAAAATAGCAACAGGTAGTGCTAGTTGCTTACTAACTGCATAATGGCACCCCCCATAGTCCAAAATGTGCATAAAACAAGGTGGATTTTTTAAATAACGTAAATCTTAATGGGTTTTCTACTACATATTTCAATAAGAGACATCATTTATGTTATATTAAGCCATGCAAGTCTTAATACCCGAGGTTCCCTATAAAGGTTTCTGATAGTAATGCATTATATAGGTTTAGGTTAACCCTTGTGCGACCTTTTTGACATTTTTGTCCTTTTCAGTTTTGTTTTTTTAATCATTTTGCCTGTGTTATTGCCAGCTGCATACATTTTGGCACAAGTGTATATTTTTATTGTAATTTTACTATTTCACCCCCATTTACTTTAGTAAATCTATTTTGCACTAAGTACAAAAAATAGTTCCTCTCAGGACCTTAAGGACAAAAATGTCCCCACTGAAACCCATTAAAACTGCTATTTTTAAGTGCCATTTAACTGTAAAATGACGCAATTTTTGTTTATAGGCTTTCATTCTGTTGGCAAGGCTTAAAATTGTTTTTATTTTTTATTTTTTTATTTTTTAATTTTTTACCAGATAGTGGCATTTTTTTCAGATTTGGCCAATAAAGCAGAGTGTCAGAGTGTGGTTTGTATGCATGTCATAAAAAAAAAAGGGGGAAATCTAATGGGGAAAATTATTTCGTACTGCACCCAAACAAAATTTTCCTGAAAGCTCATTTTTTGAGATATAAACCTCCAATTTGAAACACAACTTGTTTAGATTTATGGCTTTGATTTTCTATCAAGTTTAGAGATCAGTATATTGATATATATTTTATATAAAATATTGTTCATAAAGCATTTTCATAAATTTTTTTTTGGTTTCACTCTTTAAACTTTTTGTACTTCAGCAATAATCTGCCATGGGTCTTCTTTAAAATGAGACCAAACTTAAGTCTGTGCTCCTAAGCTTAAAATATTTATGACAGTTTTTTGACACGGACATTTTTGTCCACTAAGGACCTATGTGTAACTTTTTTTTACTGACGCACAAGGGTTTATTATTAACATTAAATTATGACATTATATGACTATTCCCTGAGACCATGTTCTTTAGTGATGGTAAACTTGTATTTATTGAATAATGTGTGATATTTCTGGTTGGAGTGGATGCATTTAGAGTGTGGCAGTAGGGTGCATGTCACTTTTAACAAGTGTAATTACCGAGAGCGGAAAACACTCGAAAAGCACTCTCATTAAAAAGTTAATTAACTTAAGTTTGAATTGTGTGTCAAGCATGTGTGCAATATGCAAATCTCATGTTGGCTGAAAATTCAAGCCACCAAAACAACCTCACTCAGAGGCATTGCTACAATGGTGATTATTGTTCTCATTAAAAAGGAAATGGCAATGTAATATTAGGCAATTTTCAAAACAAAAAATACTGTAGAAAAACATAATCTGTGAGACTTAAAAACACTATGCCTTTATGCTTAACCATGGCTAGCTTCAATCCAAATCCTCCCCACAGTTATTGTAAAAGAACTAAAGAAACATGCACATAACTCACGCTAAATATTTTTCCATGGTGGAAAAAATGTGTACTAGCTGACTTTCAAAACCATTAGTTTAACAGGTAAGTGTAAAACAACAACACTTTTGGTCTTGACACCTATTAAGCAAAAAGAAATCAATGGTTTCACGAGGGCCTTAAACTGAGCAAGAGTTCGGCACTGTAAGCGCATCAGGTAGCCATCAGAAACACTTACGGTGCTTTCAGAAAAGTGGCAGCAGCACTTAGAGGAGATTTTACTGGTCAGCTTGATTGCCGACCTGCATGCGTTGCCTCCGTGGACAGCTGACGAATGGCCACCATCTTGGAAACTAGATTTTTCACAGTCTTCATATCTACATACACAAAGCACATGAAATCATTGTTAACAGCCCCTTCACCCCAAGGAGGAATTAAAATATTCATATTCACATTAAATATACATAGCACTGTAAGTAGAGCCGTTTTAGCTTATCAAGATAATGCTCACGGCACCTTTACAACAGTAGCAATAAAATCATAATGTGGAACAGCAAAGATGTAATAGTCATTCGTCAGTTTTCCTTTTCTACAGTATTTAGGCAGTGAGGTGGAAAGGTGAATCCTCCACAGGTTAACATATGGAAAAAGAGAGAGGCATCAAAGAAAGTGGCAAAAAAGAACGCACTTTGTCAAAAGAACCCATTAAGCAAAAGCTTTTGAATCTACCGTTATTATATTTCTGCTTAAATAGCAATTGAAGACCGATCCAGCTAATGTCCATTTACTTAAACAACTGACTTCAATTTCATTGTCTTCCATGATTGTCTAGTTCTTCTGATCTGCACAGGCTTAGGTGAAATAAAATGGTTTCCTATGAAAGGACATGCCAATTATACCAGCTCAGGACATAGATTATCTGTAATAGGTCTTTGTGCAGCGAATGAGGATTCACTGGAATGGGAACTGACGGCCATTGTTCCTGTTGTGTGGAGTGAGTGGGCTCTCTGTGCCTTTTCAACTCCTGAAACCATGTAAAGCTTCACTATGCTCACTTTCTATTATGATTTCGTCCTTTGAATATCCCTAAGAAATTCCAAATAATGGAGAGATCAGTTAGGGATTTAAAAGCAATCATCTTCAGCTTAAGATCATTTCAATTTGAAACCTGAGCTCGCTTTTCTCCAGTCTTGAAAATGGCAGAAATTCTGCGATGAATGAATGAGAGCGGCTTTTGTATGAAGGACTGATGAGGTAATCAGGGTGGTGATACCTGGGAGAGTGTTTGAGGCCAATTTAATGCATGAAAAACTACTGTGTCTGTGATCACTCTGATGCGTTCACCTAATTCAAAATGTATTTTAAATAATAAGCCTTTGACTTGGTACAAAATGATCTTATTTTACATCTCAAGAACTACACTCATTTGTGCAATAAGGAACAAATCAAAAAGTTGTTTGAGCATTTGTCATAATCTCTGTACATGGGCAATCAGCAGGTTTGACATTTATATGCTTTACAGGCAATCTTCACTGACACCTCCTATCAAAGAAAACAGAGTTACACCTGAAACTTTATTTCATCACTATTCCCTACAGTACCTCAACCCCATCACCCCACAACCCACTCCAAAGAGGCGCAACCGTCTACGGGGGCGAGATCTCAAATTTCATTCCCTTTCCCGTTTCCATTGATCTACACGCCAAATGCTGGACATCAGCTGTGAGAGGCAGATAAAAGAGTTTCCTCTGTGTCACCTCTACCTTTATCAGTCATCGCCACAGTGCCACCGGACGCTCACTGATAAGATAAAAAACCTGACTGGCCAGCATGAAGCCATGAATATCTCTGACCCCTCAACATTCTTCCAAAAAGACCAAAACTTTTATTTTTTGTTTATTTTCGGAATGCTCATTCAGAGCCATGTTAAAAAAATAAAATAAAGTAGAAGATTATGTGATTAAAGTCGGAATATTTCAAGAATTAAGTCGAAATTCCGAGAATAAAGTCAAAATATTACAAGAAAAAAGACGAAATTCCGAGAATAAAAATTTCAACTTTATTCTCAAAATATTTTGACTTTATTCTCGTAATTTCGACTTTATTCTTGAAATATTTTGACTTTTTCCTCTTGAAAAACACATTATTGCAATACACATTGTTTGTATTTCGCTATAAAACTGACAGATTTTGAAAGCCGAGGCTTTGTTTTATATTAAAAGTACCAAAAGCACAAAGCTTATTGCTATTGGGGGCAAATAACGAATGCAATCGAAGACGTGAAATATTATTTTCAAGCATACTGTCCCTGCAAGTATATGACACATGGAATGATTTCTGCTAAAAATCCCACATATATTTAAATATATTCCGGTGGCCTGGCAACTTCTCCCGGTGCTCCCAATCTGGGCTATTTGCATGTGCAATAGGCTATAACTTTAATTGCTATGATTTAATTTTCATAATTTCAACGTTATTCTCAAAACATTTCGACTTTATTCTCATAATTTCAAATTTTTCCTCAAAATATTTAGTCTTTATTCTCGTAATTTCAACTTTAAAGTCAAAATATTTTGACAACAAGGTCAATATTAAGAGAATAAATTCGAAATGTTTCGAAAATAAAGTCAATATTATGAGAATAAAGTTGAAATTATGAAAATAAAGTCCAAACATTTTAAGAAAAAAGTCAAAATTACGAGAATTACTTTGTAGCAATTACAAGATTCTAGTTATAATATTTTGAGATATTCTAGCCTATTGCGCATACATATGGCCCAGATTGGGAGCACCGGGAGACATTCCAAAGTCTCAGCTTTAAAAACTGTCAGTTTTATAGCGAAATACAAACAATATATCTATTACAATAATGTGTTTTTCAGGCTCTTTAATGTGGTGCAACAGAGTGCTGTAATCGCCTCAGTTTAAGCGACATGTGAATCAAACGTCTTTGCGATTACGGTGAGACATTTGTTTCATTAAATTAGGCTATAATGTTTTTTTCATTCCTACTGATGTTCCTTCATGTTTATATTGTGCTATAAACTTGAAATTAAGAGGAAAAACACATTTATAATTTGTATTTTGTGATAAAACTGACAGAATTTGAAAGCTGAGCTGTGTTACATTAAAAGCAACAAAGTACAAAATTATTGCGCACTGGCTGGCGCACTACAAATAATGAATGGAAGATGTTAAATATTTTTTCCAATCATTTATTATACAGTGAATAAAACAGCTTGTGAATAGTCACTTAAATACCTCAGAAAAGACAACAATATAACTTAGGTTAATGAGTTGGAATCCATTCGGGAACATTTTATTGTTGTTTTTAATTAAATACATGCGATGAATGAAAGGATGGACGCCACAGATGTTTTTGCGGAGTAGACAGTGGAATTTTTACAAAGAAAACAGTCTAATTTAATGAAACGAATATCTCATTGTAATTAAAAAGACGTTGATTCACACGTCACATTAAAGAGCTTGAAAAACACATTATAATGCTATAAAACTGACAGATTTTGAAAGCTGAGGCTTTGTTTTATATTAAAAGCACTAAAAGCACAAAGCTTATTATTATTGAGGGGCTGGTGCACTACAATAAATGCATTCGAAGACATGATATATTATTTCCAAGCATACCGGTGCTCCCAATCTGGGGCATTTGTATGCGCAATAGGCTATAACTGTAATTGCTATGGTTTAATTCTCGCAATTTAGATTTTATTCTCGTAATGTCGACTTTACTCTTAAAATATTTCGACTTTATTCTCGTAATTTCGGCTTTACTCTCGAAATATATTTCGACTTTATTCTCAAAATATTACAAATTTAATCTCATAATTTAAATTTTTTTTTAATTTTTAACATGGCACTAAACACTGTCGTACATTTAAAATGTTCTAAAAACGAACATTCTAATCTGTATGAATGTGGAAATGTGCATATGAATGAGTGTGCGTATCAATTTAGGATTCAATTGTATTTTATTCTTACTTGAATTTGTTATAGATCATTAGATGTGATGTTATAATGCCACTGATAGACTGGAAAACACAGCAGCTGCCTTCGGTTTCAGACTTAGCCATGGAGTTACACTGAATTTTACATTTAAATTTGCCCTTCTCCCAATTATTCAGTCGTAAGGTCACAACTGTACCTGTTTTCCATGCAGGAAGAACTCCTAATTTCTGCTTTCCGGCGCCGGTGTCTGCGATGAGAGTGGCTCCTTGCCCTGAAGGGTAACCAATAGAGACATACATGCAGGAAATTAACTATTACGCTATTTTGTGCTGGGACAGCAACATCAAGATTCAAATTTACATTACATTCCCATTACACCTCTTATCTTATCGTGACAGTGATAGAGAGAGAAAGAGAGCTAGCAGTGAGCAAAAGAGTAATTACAATGCCGTAAGAAAATACAAAACATGACATAACACCCTAGCAAGAGTCAGAGCTTTTTGTGTGAATGTCTCTGAAGTGTTATAAATTAATGTGGCACATGTAAAACTGTTAATTGAGTCAGAAATGGAGACAGTTTAGTCACACGCTCAGTAGTTAAGAGCAGATTCACATGAGATTACAGAGCGATTTCAATTAAAGTTTAAAATTGAATCTAGCTGCACAACAAACTGTACATTATGAAAGAGCAGACCATGTTTAATAGATTAAGATTAATTAATAAACTTCAAACACCAGCTTTTATAGCTAGTACATCAAAAAATAGCAAATTCAACTGGAATGAACCCACTTTTGCAGATAACATTCTCATGTCCTATTTCCAAAATCGTCCTCAGCATCAGAAAACTCATAAAATGTAAAAATAAATAAGACAGAAATTAAAGCTTAAGTAAACAGTTTCCGTATAAGTGCAATTCAATTGCAAAGGACAAAGAATTTGAAGTCCTGGGTCGTGAAGCGAAACCACTAGAGATCCACTGATTTAACACACTCACAAAACCTGAATGTTCTGAGGATCAGAAGCCCAGCGAGGCACCTCTTCCTTGGCTGTGTGTGTATCAGACTAGCGCCGTGAAATTGGTTCATGTTTCTGTCTCTCTGGCTGCTTGCCTGCTTCAGTGAGGAGCTGCTCTTAGACTGCACCGGCCCTCCTTCAGTTTAAGAGACCATACGACAAAAGCAGCCAATAACAGCACTCTCCGAGAGGAGCTGAGGTGCACTACGGTGCGGCTGTCAATACACCGTAATCTAATCTAAAGTATGTGACTCTTGTGCATGAGAGGTCATGCAGGTGCCTCATACTGTAGAATGCATTAAGCTTTTGACACTAAAGGATAAACCACAGAGGAGCTTGAATGTAACTCAATAAACTGTCAGTGCTTGAATACTTTCAACTGAAGTGTAAGCTGATGGGTTTTAAATTATTAAGGCACATTTTGAAATCACCAACCTCTTTTTATGCTTTTTGTCCTCCTTTCTTTTACGCCTGGGACTCGAGCCACTGTAAAATAGGAGGAAAACTATCGATTAGATTTAAATAAAAAGTCCCATAGGAAGAAAATTCACAGATGAGATCTATTTGCTGTTTCTGCTAGAAAACAATAAGATTAAATGGATTCTGTATGTGGTAAGTACAGATCTCCATAGCCTTACAGTATATCAATAATTGTGCCTTTTTATCTCTTAAAGGAGAAGTCCACTTCCAAAACGAAGATTCACATATAATGTACTCAACGCCTTGTCATCCAAGATGTTCATGTCTTTCTTTCTTCAGTCGTAAAGAAATTATGTTTTTTGAGGAAAACATTTCAGCATTTTTCTCCATATAATGGTCTGCTATGGTGCCCCGGTTTTGAACTTCCAAAATACAGTTTGAATGCAGTTTCAAACAATCCCAAATGCAGTTGTAAACTATCCCAGCCGAGAAAGAAGGGTCTTATCTAGCAAAACGATCGGTTATTTTCATAAAAATAATACAATTTATATACTTTTTAATGTCAAACGCTTGTCTTTCATGACAGCTAGGGTATGTCGAAAAACTCCCATCTCATGTTCTCCCTCAACTTCAAAATCGTCCTATATATTTTACCCTTTTTGTTAAGGGTGTTTGTATGTTCACTTCGCAAAGAGTGGGTCGGAACTTCTGCAGCAAGTTCAGGGAGAGAAAGGCAAGATAAGAGTTTGAGATTAAAAAGGATTTAAATTGTTTGGGTTTTTTTTAAATGAAAATAACCAATCGTTTTGTTAGGTAAGACCCTTCTTCCTCGGCTGGGATTGTTTACAACCACATTTGGGATTGTTTGAAACTGCATTCAAACTGTATTTTGGAAGTTCAAAACCGGGGCACCATAGCAGACCATTATATGGAGAAAAATGCTGAAATGTTTTCCTCAAAAACATAATTTTTTTACGACTGAAGAAAGAAAGACATGAACATCTTGGATGACAAGGGGGTGAGTACATTATATGTGAATCTTTGTTTTGGAAGTGGACCTTTAAGGAATTTTAACATCTGAGACAAAGAGGATCCTTAAACGATACATAACTGAGGTCTCCTTCAAATCTTCTAAGCTATGAAAGAGGAACTCTAAGCTATAAAATCTTCCTCCCGTGGAGCCATAAACTACTTAAGAGCACTTAACAATAATAGTCAGGTATTATCTGTACTTTGTGAAAAGTACTGTGCCCTTTATTCTTGGAAAGATCACTAAAACAAGCAAAACATTACATAAATATAAAACTTACCTGTGTCGTCCCTTCCTTGAGGCAGACCTGGAGGCAGAGAGGAGCTGACTTTAAAGGCAGTCGTGACAAAACAACCACACCACACCAGCAAAGTGTACTCAGAGCAAACCTCCAAACATGATCTGATGTGAAAATCAATCGCTACCTATGTCGCTTCCTTTTCTTTGAGCTCTTCTTTTTCTTCTTCTTCCTCACAGGTGATGGACTGCAGGAGGGAGATCTGGAAGATCAAAAATGGTCACATGTAGTGAAACATACTGTACAACACACACGTACAACATACTGTTTTATAGTAACGCAAATTCTTGGACTGTGTTCCAAAGGCTTTTATATAATTTCAAATATACAGTTAAGGTCAAAAGTTTACATACACCTTGCAGAATCTGCAAAGTGTTAATTATTTTTACCAATATTAGTTCATACAAAATGCATGTTATTTTTTATTTAGTACTGACCTGAGTAAGATATTTCTTTATTTCTTTGTTTTTTTTTTTTTTTGTGATAGTTGTTCACTTGTTTGTCCTGAACAGTTAAACTGCCTGCTGTTCTTCAGAAAAATCCTTCAGGTCCCACACATTCTTTGGTTTTTCAGCATTTTTGTGTCATTTTAGTGTTTCACCATTTCCAACAATGACCGTATGATTTTGAGATCCATCTTTTCACACTGAGGACAACTGAGGGACTCACATGCAACTATTACAGAAGGTTGCTCATTGATGCTCCAGAAGGAAAAATGATGCATCAAGAGCCGGGGCTGTAAACTTTTGAACAGAATGAAGATATATACATTTTTCTTATTTTGCCTAAATGTCTTTTTTTTCCATTTAGTGCTGCTCTTCAGCAGATACAGAAGATACATGTTTCCCAGAAGACAAAATAAGTTACACGTACCCTGATCTTCAAATCCAAAAAGTTTTCACCACCTGGCTCTTAATGCGTCCTTCTTTCCTTCTATTTCACATAAATGTTTTTTATGTGAAATATCTTATTCAGGTCACTACTAAATAAAAATAAGATGCCTTTTGCATCTTATTGCAAGATGCAAGGTGTATGTAAACTTTTGACCCAAACTGTAATTACAATTTTTTTATTAGTTCTATTTTAAATTAATTATTCTTTTCAAATATAAATAATGTACACAACTTTTAAACATAAAATGTAAGCAGCACAACTGTTTTCACCACTGGTAAAAAAAAAAAAAAAACATTTCTTGAGCAAATCAACATATTAGAATGATTTCTGGAGGAACATGTGGGTAAAGACTGGAGTTAAGGCTGCTACATTTTCAGCTTTGCCACCACAGGAATATAAATTACATTTTAAAATGCATTAAAATAGAAACTACTGATTTCAAATTTCAAACAATATTACTGTTTTCACTGTATTTTTGATCAAATACAGCGTTGGTAAGCATAAGAGACTTCTTTCAAAAACATTAAAAATCTTACTGACTCTAAAATTCTGAACAGCAGTGTATAATAAGGAAGTAAATAAAAAGGAATTGTAGACATATGCACTGAAGAGATACACTTTGTTTTCCAGATGGAGAGGCTTTTAAAGTGAACGAGATTCAGTGAGTGAGAATCTGCTGGCACAGAAAACCCAAAGGCAGCAAGAAAACTGAGCATCTAAAATTTAAAGAAATGTAAAAGCCTTCCCTTAAAGCGTAACAAGCTGAGAACAGCTGTTCTGTTCAATGGCTATTGTCATTACATTCATCATGTGCTTGGATACTTTATGACACAAACACACTGTTTATTGTTCACTAATGTATCTGTGTTAAAAGCTGTCGTTGGATATTGATTAAATACAGCATGAAATTGCTCTGCCTATCTGAACTGCATGACATTTTCAGCTTTGTTGACTGCTCAGAATAAAAAACGATTGTTGTCACAGGTGATTATCTGTTTTGTGGGCTAACCTGTGTCTCCTCCTCTTCCTCTGTGACTTCTTCTTCTTTTTCTTTGCCTTAGGCACTGGCCGAGGAGAAAGATCAGCCTCGAAAGAGACACTGGAAAATCAAACACAAGAGAGAACACATTTTTCA
Source organism: Labeo calbasu (assembly GCA_019740295.1). Classification (NCBI taxonomy): domain Eukaryota; kingdom Metazoa; phylum Chordata; class Actinopteri; order Cypriniformes; family Cyprinidae; genus Labeo; species Labeo calbasu. The sequence continues at coordinate 10,170 of JAHKKF010510706.1, read as the reverse complement.
GAATCTGTTTCTGTTATTTTCATTTTATAGGTCATACAGTGACAATTATTCAATAGCAAGAGCTTGATGAGTGACCAGCTATTCACTGTAAGCAAAGGTCACGGTTGAGTTAATTAAACACTGATTGAATTCTGACAGTAAAAATTACTGTTTCTTGAATGGAAGAAGTAGACAGCTGTACATTAAATTATTTCTAGAGGCAGAGAACTAATATTTTTGGATGTGCTGCATCACATCCACTGTTCTACACTAGCAATGCAGGCTTATTGGAAAAAAAACATGCCTGTGGCGGCATTTCAGCAAAATGACATTACATTGTTTCTTGCACACTTCTTGCAACACTTTCAAAGTGAAATGTCCAGTGAGTTGAGCTAAAAGTGCATTCAGTTTAATCCGACACTAATGTATGTGAATCTATCAATATTTTATTATGTTGGTTGTTTCATGGCTGTTTGGAAATGTAGCATCCATAAAGGTTAATGTTCTATAATGTTTGAAAATAATGCACTACATAAACAAAATTACACCCTGAACCTAAACGATACCAAACTAAAACAAACACGAAATAATAAATGCATTTGCTGAAGCAACTACTCCAGTCTATGAGCTCTTTTAGCATGATTTGTGTTTCACAGGACTCATACTCGAGCGTTCCACATTGCAAGTACAACCCTATACCAGGTGAGCGACCAAGCATGTTTACTATGTTAGAAAGCCATACATATGAAACTGGTTAAGTCGTGCAAACCTCAAAATGTACCTGTTTACAACCCATGCACTATGGCAAAAGTGTTCTATGTGTTCTATTATTAATTACTAATCAATAATTAACATTTTATTTCTACTAGTGTTCATTTCAGCTGGAAACTGCAGTGTACTGGCAGAGTTTGGCAGTAAATGATTACATGGACTGATTTACAAAAATCATTTCAGGTTTAAGAAGTGTTTCAACATTGCATCAACTACTGATAAACTGATGAAACATGTTGATTTTTATTTGAATTATCACTCTTTATTTTTTTATTTTTTACCATGTATTTCTTCATCTTTTTCAAACGCACAAACTTTTTTGTCACCTGATCCTCTTTCACCTAATATATTTACTTGAAGTACCCCTGAGATTTACTATGTTAGAAAGCCATACATATGTGACCCTGGACCACAAAACCAGTCATATTTTTTGAAATTGACATGTATATATCATCTGAAAGTCGAAAAAATAAGCTTTCCATTGATGTATGGTTTGTTAGAATAGGACAATATTTGGCCAAGATACAACTATTTGAATATCTGGAATCTGAGGGTGCAAAAAATAAAAACACTGAAAAAAAAGTTGTCCACACAAAGTTCTTAGAAAAAAAATTAAGTTTTGATATATTTGTGGTAGGAAGTTTACAAAATATCTTTATGGAACAGGACCTTTACGTAAAGGAACACTCCACTTTTTTTGAAAACAGGCTCATTGTCCAACTCCCCTAGAGTTAAACAGTTGAGTTTTACCGTTTTCGAATTCATTCAGCCGATCTCCGAGTCTGGTGGTTGCACTTTTAGCATAGCCTAGCATAGATCATTGAGTCTGATTAGACCGTTAGCATCTCACTCAAAAATGACCAAAGAGTTTTGATATTTTTCCTATTTAAAACTTGACTCTTCTGTAGTTACACTGTGTACAAAGATGGACGAAAAAAGAAAAGTTGCGATTTTCTAGGTCGTTATGGTTAGGAACTACACTCTTATTCCGGCGTAATAATCAAGGAACTTTGCTGCCGTACCATGGGTGCAGCAGGCGCAGTGACATTATGCAGCCGTCAACTCTGCCGGCTGCAACTCTGCATCTACACAAACTTAGTGCCGGTCACTTTCAGGCGCTGTGTAATATCATTGCGCCTGCTGCACCCATGGTACGGCAGCAAAATTTTCAAAAACGTGGAGTGTTCCTTTAATATCCTAACGATTTTTGGCATAAAAGAAAAATTCATAATTTTGACCCATACAACGTATTTTTGACTATTGCTACAAATATACCCGTGCTACTTAAGACTGGTTTTGTGGTCCAGGGTCACATATGAAGCTGGTTAAGTGGTGCAAACCTCAAATTGTATTTGTTTACAATTCACGAACTATGGCAAAAGTGTTCTATGTGCTGTATGATTGATTATTAATCAATAACTAACATTTTATTTCCACTAGTGTACATTTCAGCTGGAAACTGCAGTGTATAGGAAGAGTCGGGTAGTAAATGATTACATTAAAAACTGATTTACAAAAATCATTTCAGGTTTAAGAAGTGTTTCAACATTGCATCAACTACTGATAAACACATTGATTTTTATTTGAATCATCACTCTTTAGTTTTTTTTTCAGATTCTTCATCTTTGGAAGGCTTTTGTCTTTCAAATGCATTAAAATTACTTTTTTCTCACCTGATCCTCTTTCACCTAATATATTTACGCAAAGTACCCCTGAGATTTTAAAATAAATATTTTAATAATTAAGTGTCACATTTGCATGTTGGTTCTCCAATGTTGGTTACGGTCACATGATATGCAGGTAAGCAAATTAAATTTCTCATTTTTAGTAAGTTTTTTAGTTTGACTGATTTTAAAATTATTTCTTTTAATTTATCATTTTTTATGATTTAATTTTTTATTAGTTTTTCCATTAAACTCATAAACACCCTGCAGGTCCATCACAAACACCATGGGAAACCTTGATATAATGTAATGTTTAATGCACTTCATGTTGTTAATAACAACAAACGGAATATATTTTCTTACTCTCTGTATTTTTATGTCAATATGATACAATTTTATCCTATTTATATCAATGAGATAAACAAGTTAGGTCAACAGTAATCTAAAAGTATTCAAATAGTCTGATTATATTACCTAAAATGTAATGTAATGGACTACACTCTTAAAAATAAAGGTGCTTTAAAAGGTTCTTCAAGCGATGCCATACAAGAACCATTTCTGATTCCACAAAGAACCATTCAGTCAAAGGTTCTTTAAAGAACCATCTCTTTCTTACCCTTTTATAATCTGAGGAACCTTCTTTCGCCACAAAGAACCTTTTGTAAAACAGAAGGTTCTTCAGATGTTTAAGGTTCTTTATGGAAGCATTTAGACAAAAAAGGTTCTTCTATGGCATCGTAAAGCACCTTTAATTTTAAGAGTGTCACAAACTATAATTTTTGTAATGTAATTAAGAATCAGTAACGGACTGCAATTTGCAAGTAGTCTACCCAGCTCTGTGTATAGGTATGTTTTTGGAATTTTATACAAATTTAGGTACAGGCACATTTATCCAATGAACCTATTTTGGCCATCTGTCACCCAAAACTTCTTAATTTTTAAGAAGAGAAAAGGCACTTGGAAAAATAGAGGTTAAAGAGGAAGGACACCCAAAAGACAGAAATAAGGAGACAGAGAAATAGAAAGCTGCATGCTCGGACAGGTAGATGACAGGCAGCTTTTAAAATCAATTTACTTTTAGTAGCAACACTTCTGCAACAACAAAGCAGAAGATCAGAGAGAATGGACGGCGTGTCCTGACTGAGCGGGACATGTGTGCTATTTCAAAAGCACTGAGGTGTCACCTCAAAAGCGTCTTTTAAAGGCAATAACATCGAGGGGAGTGCAAGGAAGGATTTGAAGCTTAACAGAGAGATACCACACTGCATCTACTACTGAGAGTCTTGATTCCTTAGGAAAGCAATTCAAGTGCAATCATCAACAGGGAGACTATTCTCAGACAACATTTATATCACACATTTTCAGTGTTTACTAAAGCACGGGGCGCAACTGCTATTATTTTGATTGCAGGAATGACACGCCACTCTCATTTCATCAGGGCGACAGAAGATTCAATCAAAAGTGGGCGTGAAACGCTTTACCCAAACCAGCAATATTCCTGATTCAAACCGAAGGAAAGAGGTGAGGCTGAACAGAGTCGAAGGCATTTTTCAAGCTAATTGCAAAGGTTACATTTCCGACCCCCTGAACGAAGGGGATTTATTGAATATAAAGAGCGAAAAGCTGGAATGAGCAAGCACTATTCCCGCAGCCCCTATCTTATTTAGCCACATCAAGTAATGTCCTTCCATCACTTTTAATCCTTTGAACCCCAAAAAATCCATTAGATGCTTTAAAATCCCCAATCTGTACTATTCAAACACTGATAAGGCCTGTGGAATGGAACAGCTGACCTCTATAATATTTTCAAAGGCAGATTTACTGATACTGACCCTATTTATATCAAAGAGACTCATTTTAGCTTGCCATATTAAGCTTAAAATGCTCTGTGACCGAAAGAGCTTGTCTCACAAGAATTAGCACAGTGGAGGTAGGAGGGATAAAACATTGGAAATGTAATGCAATTTCCTTCATGGAGGTATACGCACAGTAAATAGCTCTTTATACTGTACACGCTCACATCGAAATATCACACGCTGTCAGAATGACATGCATCTGACAGGCAGCAATGAAAATATAAAGCGTAGGAGAAGGTATACAGGATATCCATGACAAATACACATGACTGGTGCAGGTTAAAGGCACGGTGGCAGCGGCAATGAGATTTCCTTCTTGCGGCACATCGCTACAGCAGGATAATAATATTTCATAGACACAGGGGAGTGCTGTCCGTGACAGTCGATGAATTACAGACTGTTGTAGCTTTGGCTTTGCCCAGCCAGTCTGTGATTCAATATGAGCACTGAGAGGAAACCATTTAGATGGATCAAAACACAGACGGAGAGCCAGGCAGGCTGTGCGGATGTGCTCGCGGGGGAGCGGGCTGCTTACTCGCTCTCTGAGGGTGGAAAAGGCTGTTTGGTCTGATATAAGAAGGCAGTTCATCCAGCCATTGCTGCATTAGCAAGTCTGAAACGCATTAGAAGCTGATTAGCAGAAAAGCAAGTGCCATTTCTGCTTAATTAGGAACCTTTGTCTCACATTACACCCTCGACACAAAGGCGCACACACATGCACTACAATAGTCCAGGATTTGTACGGTTAATCTTGGTCCTGCCCTTTTTCTGGCAGAGTAAATGAGATTCAGTTGGTGCAGCAGTTATAGTTATTTTAATACATTAAACTAAATGAAAAACAGATATGTTGCTTAGGCAACTACCTGTTTTTTTTATTCACATTTTTAATTTTATTTCAGCTAATGTTTACTTTATTTAAAATAGCAAAAATAAATATCTTTATGGTTTTAGTTTTATAACTATACCCAGCAGGCACACAACATCGTAATGTTGATATTTGGTCAAATTTTGGTTGTGACGTCAGGTGGCCACATTTCAATGTCAATTCAACGTATATTGTCAATGTTAATTTGATGTCCAATAACAACGTCAGCTGAAGAAGATATTACACCAAATCCAAAGTTAAGTTAACGTCAGATTGACCTTAAATACTGACCCGATTTTCATTCTCAACCAAAATGCAATATCTGTCCGACGCTGACCAACCTGATGTTATATTGACGTCCGGTGCCTGCTGGGTAACCACAATGGATAGAGCTAATTTTTGTAACATGTGTCTCATATATCAAAGGGCCTGTTTACACCTGGTCACTTCATGCGTTTTTGCATTAGTGCTGTCATATCTGACTATAACATGCCATATAGCCTATGAAACGCTCTCAGTTTTAACAACCAGATGCATTTACACTTCTCCAGTTTCGTCTTGAATGTGGTCCAGACCATCTCCTGAAGTGGTTTGAGTGATCAGATTTAAATGCGTCTCAAAACGTTTCGGAGGGCATTTACATCTGGGGCCGGTTGCACCAGCTGGACGTACACCCGGTTGTAAGACTAGGCTGGACATAAAAATGCGCTTTAAGTCGTGCATAGAATTTATACCCGTTGCACCATCTAGGCATAGTGTTACATCTGAGACTAAATCTTACACCTAGTCAAAGGTAGGTGTAAAGTGAAAAGTCATGATTTGCTCGGACATGATTCGTTTTTAAGTATTGCAGACGACAGCTGTAACGTTTATGGTCCTTTCGGACAGGATAATGTGGCCTATAAACAATTATTATGGGGGAGCAACGCAAACAATGCGCAAACTTTGCGCAAGAGCTATAAAAATTAAAGTAAAAAAAAAAACTATGGCTAACACTGCATTAACTGCACAAATTCTCTCAGAGACAATGAGAGACGAATCTGATAATGGTCTTAAATAATCCCCTTAATATTTCTATTCAACATCTTGCTTGGACAGTAATGCTTGGAAATACTTAACGTCTTTAATTCCTCTCATCATTTGCAGCGTTCCTGCCATCCAATAATCGCAGTAAGTTTTGTGCTTACTATTTAATCAGAAATAAAATATCAGCTTTCAAATTCTGTCAATTCTGTCACAAAATACAATTTATAAATGTAGTTTTAGCTGGTGCAACAAGTGTAAATATTTTTTATAAAGTTGGACATTGCAAAGCCCAGCGTAGGGCTTACACACAACTTTTTTACATCTAGCTGGTGCAACCGGCCCCTGGTCTTTTCATGATCGGATAGCTATCCCATCAGAGAAACTGCATAAAGTGACCAGGTGTAAACAGGCCCAAACAGATTCTATAAGTGCACTGGAAAATCTTTCTTCATATTTTATGCACATAATTGTACATGTTGTGCAGTTCAGGTGACCACATTACCCTTTAAATGAATAAAGTGTGATATACACTTCTTGAGCTTTGATGATAATTAAATTCACAATACAAAAACTTATGAAGTTTGATTATTGCCCCAGGTGGGTTTGATTTAAATAAAGATTCAATAAAATATCCTAAAATCCTAAAATTTCACCAGTTACTGACAAAATGCTGTCTCAGTTTACCAGTATTGATAATAACTGTTGAGTGGGAACTCAACAGGCAGAACGTGGGCCGCATCTGGCCCATCTGTATTAACTTTTTGGCCTGTATCATGCTGAAGATTGGTGTATTTTTATTATAATTTATATAATATTAGGCAGTGTGCTTTTTAATTAAATAAATAAATGCACGGTGGTAAATACCACTCAGTCTTCGCAAGCGCTTTTTGAAAAAGCAACATGGACCAAACAACTTAAAGAGAAGTGTTTTTGCATCTTGCGAAAAGATCCCAGAGGTACGTTCATGAGACCACGTTGGATAATCTCGTAGTGAAAGACTGATATCAGCTCAAACTAGAGGTAAAACAGAACTTGTGCTGCAACACTTTTTGATTCATTGACCAATGTCAATTTCACAGAGACGTTTTCAGTTCTGCCTTTTATTCAGCTTGTTGGTTTGCTCTCCAGCTTTTAAAGTCTTTCCGTCAGTTTCAGTTGACCTTGAACGCGCACAGGTAACGAACACACCCCTAATGGCCACCATCACTTCAGCTGTCAGAAGGAACAGTGCGGAGAGGGTCGTCTTGTGAGTTAGACTGAACACTGACACACTCAGGAGAATAGACAAGGTTAGAGAGTTAAAAGCCTGTCAACATTGATAACTGACATTTCACTGAGGGCTTCAGTGCTGTTTACATTGCAAGCACTGCTGTACATACTTTTCTGCTTTGCAAAGAAACTGCATCATGATTCTCAAAGCTAAAATACACAGGCTTAAGCTTGTTGCGAAAGTTATGAAAGGAAAACTGTGCAAGCGAACGATCACACAGAGAGCTTTTGACTACTGACACACTCCAAAGCATGTCAAACCTGCAATGCGAAAGCGCTGTCAGGACTAATAAAAGACTTTAAACAGAAGGGTCTTCCCAGAAGGACAGAGGGCGTCTATTTAAATGTCACTTTACTGAGACTGAAATTGACACTATACAAGAAGACTTTCAACATTTGAGATGTTTCTTTTATTTGGATAAGATAGCATGTCAAAGCAACTGTATATGTACATGATTTAGGAATCTACAGTTGTAGGAAAGCCGTTTGTGGATTTCGGAGGTTTAGCTTGATATGACTTAATCGTTCTTTGATCTTGCATTGTTGTGTGCTTGATTATAAAATCTCAACCTCCCCCCAAAAACCCCTTTGCATCTGCCGTTCTCCGGCAGAAAACAGAGCATGAACTCATCTAGAGATTAGCATGTTTAAGATAACACTTGAGCTGGCGTCCTCCCTGTTTTACATACTGATGCACTGCTTGTGCCCTGCGTTATCACGAACACTTTGAAGGTATCAGTGGAATTACAGCGTTAAGAATCCAATGCTGAATCAATTTCTTTCACCAGGTGGAGTCTGAATTTTGGTGGATGGGAAGGAAGAGGACCCCATAAAAGACACCCGTGTTAAAAATTCCAGCAACACCTGAATGTTTACACTGTGGCAAGGAGATAAGAGTGTTTGCGCCTGCCTCGCTTTAAAGTTTGGGGTTTCTAATTCATGCTTATAGAGTGAGGATGTGGCTTAGAAGTGGATTCGGTGCTTCATATTTTCAAGTGTTTGATCTTCTCTGGGGTCAAAAATAAAAATAAAATTCACATTTGAATAGATTTATCTGTACAAAGGTTCTGTGGTTGAATTGTACATTTTCAACAGCGCATGCTGTTTTCAAGCGCTTCAAAGGTGGTGGAAAACAGCTATTTTACCTTCAGAAAGTCTACAAATGGTTTCTTTTCTAGAACAGCAAATGAATACTTCATGTTCAAGGGTTTACTCCTAAGCACTGAAACACGAAGTGCGTGTTGGAGCTTTAGAAAACACATACCTGCGAGCTCGCCGGTGACTGTGGCGTTTACGTCCTCTGCGTTTTATGCGTCCAATTTTCTTATGGTTTTCTGTTATTGCATCTTTTGTTTTTGCTTTTTCCTCATCGTCTTTAGGTGCTAGGCTAACTGCCGTCTCCAATCTGGAAGAACAGAACAAAAAGTCTTTAGCATCAAATATTGTTGTCAAATCTGCATTCAAGTCTAGACAATCATGACATTTTTCCCCCCTTTCGCAAAGTTTGGGCAGTTAAGCAATCATCCTAATTATAACTCAGTAATGAAACTGAAATACAACATTCTGAAGGCGTGAAAAAAGACCTATTATTTTGTTATTCAGCCCGTAAATGCAGTCATGTTTGAGGAAGGTGGCTGGGTTCGGTTCTCTGCTGAGAAACATTGAGCATTTTCATGTTTCTCTCCTAGACCTTCATAAATGCAGAGGTCATCTGCTCAGCATTCAAATGAGGTGTCAACAGAGAAGCCTTTATTTACACGCCTCAGTTGAACTGACATTTCTGAAATTATTCGTATCCCAAGGTTGTAAGGAGCATGGTTTGGAAACTCAAGACTCAAATGTGCTCATCTTTTTGACAGTGGAGGAGAGTAAAAAGAGTGATAACTGCATCCTTCAATATCTGATATTAAAACGAAAAAAACAAAAACAAAAACAAAAAAATGAAATTTCACACTAAGTCATTGCCAAATGTATTTTTCATGCTGTCTGATAATTCACTGATTGTACAATGTAATAATTGGTTACATACTGAACAACTAAAGCTTTAATTGTCAGGGAAATCTTTTTTGTATTCATAGATATTTTATGTGAAATGTACATATTTTTGTTCAATTGTACAGATACTGAAATACACAATATCAATGTAGTGACAACCTTAAACCTAAAAAAAAATGAAATAATTTGATAAAATAACACCAAGAAATTTCATTTGTGTGGCTTAACTTACAGCTGAAGTCAAAAGTTCTGCAAAATGTTAATTATTTTACCAAAGGTAAATAGGGATCATACTAAATGCATGTTATTTTTTATCTAGCATTTTTCTGAAGTTATTTCACATAAAAGATGTTTACATATAGTCCACAAGAGAAAATATTAGTTAAATTTATAAAAATGGCCATGTTCAAAATTTTACATACACTTGATTCTTAATGGTGTGTTGTTACCTGAATGATCCACTGCTGTTTTTTTTGGTTTGTTTAATGAAAGCTGTTCATGGGGCCCTTGTTTGTCCTGAACAGTTAAACTGGCCGAATTCTTCAGAAAAATCCTTTGGGTTCCACAAATTCTTCGTTTTTCAGCATTTTTGTGTATTTGAATCCATTCCAACAATGACTGTATAACTTTGGGATCTATATTTTCACACTGAGGACAACTGAGGGACTCATATGCAACTAGTACAGAAGATTCAAATGCTCACTGATGCTCCAGAAGGAAACACAATGCATTAAGAGCCAGGTGT
>JAHKKF010510705.1:0-26888 GCA_019740295.1 Labeo calbasu | reverse complement strand
TATTTAATTTTATTTTATCATGTCACTATTTCTGTGTATGGATGACTTGGCAACAATGTATGCTATACAATTGAAATGTATTTTATGTATTGCATCTTATTATTGCATATTGCAGTTGTTATTTTATTTAAAAAAAATGCTTAAAATTTTTTATTTTATTTAATTTTATTGAAGTATTGAAGACTATAATAATAATAATAAATTATATATAATTATAATAATTAAAATAAAGTATAAAATATAAAATAATCAAATATGACAACATTTTGTGTCATTTTGTTATTGTCCACTGTAGCATTTATTTTATTATGTCACTGCATTTAAAACGTATTTAAAAACCTGAAACTGAATTTAAAGTGTGTGTGTGTGTGTGTGTATGAAAGAGAGAGAGAGAGAGAGTGTGGGTGAGAGAGCGCTCGAGTGCTCCCTCTGGTCAATCGGGCAGGTCCAGATGAGTCCCGAGTCCTCATACATCAGCTGTGGGGACTTTTACTTCACCGGGTTTCCTTCAAAACTCACACAGGTACCCGTGAACATTCATATTTCACTCGCACCTGGCGGCTTATCTGAAGCTCAGCCTACAGGGCGTGGAAAACGCCAGGAATTGTTTTCGACGCTGGATTCCCAACATCGCCCTTACTTCTTCGGATTTCCCTAACAAAGTGTACTGCCTCCCCGGCTTTTTTGCAAGGAATACTCTTTATTTTTCCAACAGCTCCAGTGATCCACTCGGAAGACGAATAATGTAAAGATTTGATCGCGATCGCTCTCCGGCAGTTTCCCAACAGAAATCTTGATCAACCATCGAGACTTGTTCCTCAGAAAGGTGAGTGAGCGTTCAACTTTCTGTTTGTTTTAACTGCGTGGTTTACATTTCTTAGCCGCGCTTGTTTGTAAACGTTTGAAACCGCGTCCAGTCGCTTTATTTTCTTAGTCTTGAGCGTTCAGACTTGAACTGTTATCGCTACATTTGTGACATTCTTTTGAAATTAAATCAGGTTGAAGCAGCGGATTTGACTGGATTCACAGTCACCGCTTTTGAAGCTTTGTAACACTTACAACAAAAACATCGAGGCTCATTGACATGCAACTTCTCCTAATGTGTTGTTTCAGCTTTCCGTTGATTGTTTAAATATGTAAATGAGCGATAAAACACTCGCTGGGATCACAAGGTACGCGACGTCGATAATGTCTCTTATAAAAAGTACCAGTACTGACATTCTTTACCATGGTGTTTACATGGTATTCCAGGGTGTTTCCAAGATTACCATGGTAGTATCATGATATGACATTTATAAGTGGGACATTGGCTTATGTTCGCTCGGTTTTATACAGCACATATTTGCCTTCAGCCCTCCAAGGTCTTGAAGAAACAAGATTTTCGGGTTTTACACATGTTAGCATGTTGTTGCAAACTCAAACTCTCCTCTGCTCATTCTGTTTGCTTCAGCCGGATGTTTGTTCATCTCAACACTGTGCTGATGCTTGACATATGCTGTCTTAATAGTCTAACTAGCCCCGTTCCACCCAAGATGCCCTTTAGTGATGTAAAACAGGGTGTAATGATGGGATATTTAGTAATACATGTCGTGTTTGATTGGCCGTGAACCATTTGTCACAGAGTAGAAAGCAGGGGCTCCAGTATCTCTGTTCCTGTTGTCATCATCTGATGAGTTTCACTTACCTTCATTTCATTTTCTCCTGGCTTGTTTATTCTCCCAATTACACCGGGCTCTCATATTATACAAGCTGTTGTGATAAAATCAACTATAATGAGGTAATCAAATTTCCCTCTGTTCTCTAATTGGGTGGCTGAGTTGCTATTTGTGTTGCAGTGAAGTTCATTGTCGGCAGTGTTACACAACTGATCACTTTGGATGTTTGTATATGAGTTAAAGGCGTACTTTGAAACCTCGCTTAACTGTCAAACCTTTTACTTGAAAGTTCAAGTCCAAGTTGACATTGACAGTGATGCTCAGCTTGAAAAGCTCACCTAGATGGCTATTGATGACAAACAGCATCCAATACCAAATCCTAGCGAGTATGTTCACTACCAGTCAAAAGTTTTTGAACAGTAGGATTTTTAATGTTTTTAAAGAGGCCTCTTCTGCTCACCAAGCCTGCATTTATTTGATTTGAAGTACAGCAAAAACAGTAAAATTTTAAAATATTTTTTTAAAATAACCGTTTTCTATTTGATTCTATTTGAGTATGATTACTTCAGTGACAGGAATCATTCTAATGTTCTTATTATATTTATTTGTATTATGTTGAAAACATCTGAGTAGAATTTTTCAGGTTTTTTTGATTGATTAAAAGTTCAGAACAGCATTAATCTGAAATAGAAATCTTTTGTAACATTATAATTGTCTTTATCATCACTTCTAATTAATTTAAAGCATCCTTGCTAAATAAAAAGTATTATTTCTAGAATTTCTTTCAACCCCCAAAAAGATAAATTTCAGATAAATGCTGATCTTTGGATCTTTTTATTCATCAAATTATCCTGAAAAAAAAATGTTTCTTAAACAGCAAATCAACATATTAGAATGATTTCTGAAGGATCATGTGATTGGAGTAATGATGCTGAAAATTTAGCTTTGATCACAGGAATAAATTACATTTTAAAATATATTCAAATAGAAAGCAGTTATTTTAAATAGTAAAAATATTTCACAATATTACTGCTTTTGCTGTAGTTTAGATCAAATAAGTACAGGCTTGGTGAGCAGAAGAGATCTTACTGTGACTTAGCGTGTATAATGTAAAAATCTGTTTTTGTGTTTTTGGTTACATTCATTTGCATGGATTTGATCACTGTAATTAGTACAGTATTAGCTCTTTTAATTTTTTTTTTTTTAACAATTAACATTTGTAGCCTGATTTCTGAGTAGCTACTAGGAAACTGGAAACCTAATTCGCCCTGATTATAATTCAGATAAGCTGTTATTTATTATAGTTACTGAATACACATAAACAGCCGCAAAACTTCGTTTTGATTCTTCCGCCTGAGAACGTTTCAGTTGCTTGAGCGATTCATAGCAGGAAGTCATCCGGCCCCCTCAAGGTCAAAGATCAATGGTCAAAAACAGAGAGCGTGGAGAGAGAGAGTTTCTTTACCCCTATTTCTTCCTTCATTCTTCATCTCTTATGAGCAATGACTGTGTTTATTTGTGTTTCTTGTTGAGGAACACGCACCCAGTACACAGTGGCCTCATTCATGCACTTCCTGAGGACTTTGTGTGTTTGTGATTTATCATGTCACCCATAGAACATGGAGCTGGTTTGATTAAAGAATCATGATAATCATGTGAAAACCCTCATCTTCCTGTTTTGAGTCACAGACTTGTGTCTCAACAGGTCTTTTGGTCTGTGATATCAGAGTGTTGATTGTTATGAGAGTGATAATGCTGAATAATTGGTGTTAGAGATAGACGACATGGCGTGTTTTCTGTTGAAAGCGTGTACAGTGTGTATCTGTGGTTGTGGTTTCGTTGTCCTTGTTCGTACATCTCCTGTCTGGATGTTCACTCAGTCATTCTCACTTCCTGAACAGCCCACTCAGATATGAGCTAATGACAATGGCTTTTCTTTCTGTTTTTTCTGTTTCTGAATTCTAATTCTCAAGAACACTCTTGGTGCAGGAGTAGAATATTATTTATTTATTTTTATTTTTTTTATATTTATTTTAAGGTATTTTTTGTATTGCTCATAATTATGTAAGTCTAATTATTAATTTTCTATTTGTTTTGTGGGCATGATTTTTGAGTAGCAAAAAAAAATGCTTAGTCATGCATAAACAGATCTCAGCACAGCATGTCTATCTTAAAAGGAAGGTTCACCTAAGAATGCAAATTGCTATTTTCAATCACCCTCATGTTGTATTCAAACCTGTTTGAGATACTCCCATGAAACAGGTAAAATTAAAAAAATGCTCTTGTGTTTAGCTACAAATAATGGTGACTGAAGGTTGCAAATGCATCATTAATGTCACAAAAGTGGTTTGTATGACTTATGTGCTTTTATCGTACATGGAGGGTTTGCACTTACGTCACGATTTGATCAGCTACCCGGATGCGCAGCCATATTGGAGATACTCGGATGTAAACAACAGCATGGATTGCATGGTTAATGTACTACTGAATATGTTGGTTTGCTAATTTATGCTTTCTAAACCATGGAAAAAACATGTGGAAGCTGCTGAATCGTATAGAGATTTACTAAGCAGGAAAGGGTGCAATATTTTGACAAAAAATAAAGCTAATAGGTGGTAAAGATATTTACAAGCAGCATTAAGATGTTAGCCTAATATTTCACCTACCTGAGTGGAAGTAAGAACAAACATGAATGGTTCAATCCTGGTTCAGTTTGGCCAACCACAAACGCCTTTTGTTCCTCAGACAGTTTTTTGCACTCTTCTCCTTGGTTTTAACTTTTGGCAGTCTATAATACTCCGAATGTTGTTCCTGGTCTGTCCGATTAGTACAGCCAAAATATGACAATAAGTGAACATTTTCAGCAGCAATAGTCAGCAAAATATGCAAGAATTGTTCGGTTCAATGGCATCGTTTATGTTCAGTGCTGCCAATTTGGCAGATTGATGATGTGGCATTAACAAACCCTATATTCAGAAACCATACAATAGATTTTGAGTCAAGTTGTTGAACTTGACGATCAGTTCAACAAGTTATTAAAGTTGGTTTATGAACTGGATCAACTGATTCATTGAAAGAGTTGACTCAGTAGATTTGATTCATTCGTAAACTCTCACTAAGGCTGATGTCAAGGTCGAAAGACTTGGAATATATGTGACCGTGGACCACAAAACCAGTCGTTTATACGTCATCTAAAAGCGGAATAAATAATCTTTTCATTGATGTATCGTTCGATATGTGGCCGAGATACATCTATTTGAAAATCTTGAATCTGAGGTTGCAGAAAAAATCTAAATATTGAGAACATCGCCTTTAAAGTTGTCCAAATTAAGTTCTTAGCAATGCATATTACTAATCAAAAATAAAGTTTTAATATATTTACGAGAGGAAATTTACAAAATATCTTCATGGAACGTGATCTTTACTTAATATCCTAATGATTTTTGGCATAAATGAAAAATCAATCATTTTGACCCATACAATGTATTGTTGGATATTGCTACAAATATACCCGTGCTATTTATGACTGGTTTTGTGGTCCAGGGTCAAATATTGCAAAAGTCATATGAACTTCCTTTTTTAATACTTTTATTGTGCTTTAATGGTCATTTTGGAGCTTAACAGTCCCAGTTCTCATTTACTGACTATTAAAAAGAGTGGCTACAATGTTCTGTTGAAAAAGTCACCTTGATGATATAAACATCTCTCTTTAAGATGCTTTTTTCATTGGTAATTGATGTTAACCGCAAGGTCAGTGAGTGGAACTTGAGAAATGGATCATTTTGATTCATTAACAGATCATTCAGGCTGGTTTTGTGACTTGGATCAACGAATTCATTGAAAAGATTTAACTCAAAAGAGTGATTCATATAAACTCTGAAATATGAAAATTCTGTCATTAATTACTCACTCTCATGTCGTTCCAACCCTGTAAGACCTTTGTTAATCTTTGGAACACAAATTAAGATACTTTTGATGAAAATTACGGTTGAACCATTGATGTCACTTCGACAATTTTAACAATGTCCTTACTGCCTTTCTGGGCCTTGAATGTGTCAGTTGCATTGTTGTCTATGCAGGGTCAGAAAACTCGGATTTCATCAAAAATATCTTAATTTGTGTTCTGAAGTTGAATGAAGGTCTTACAGGTTTGGAACAACATGAGGGTGAGTAATTAAAAACCGATTTTTAATTTTTGGGTGAACTACCTCTTTAAGGTCAACTAACCTTTGCAGTCCCGTATGCCCCAAACAGCCATCTGCAGGTTGCCCTTCTCTGTCAGCTGTTGGTGCAATTGGTGCAAGCATCTTGTCAGTCTGAGAAAAGCACTTCAGCTCCGAATCCTCATATACGGTGACGCTAATGGATTTCTATGGGCGCTAATTTAGGTCTATGTCACGCTAATGGATCTGCACTGGTAGATTGTGATGAGAATAATGAAAAAGCCGCACAAAGGCCAACGTCTATCGAGAAGCCGCCACTTCGCCACAATGCCTGATTTCGTTTCCCCCCTCCATTCTGCTTTATTTAATTCAGAATGTGGCTTTTGGGCATCATATTTAATTATTGAGAATGAGGTGGAGAGGAAGTGTGAGATGGAGGCATGCCAGGGCATGTTATGATGTCCTAGAGCTCACGTCTTCTGGGGTTAGAGGAGGCATTTGAGTCATTTGCTCGCATGGCTCTTCTTGTGTGTTATCAGGGGACAAAGGTTATGTTTATTTCAGACTTCCGTTTAAGCTGTTGGCCTGGAATGCCGCATGCATTAATGCTCATCATGAGAGATGTTATGTTGTAGGATCATGGGAATTTGTGCCTGTGCTTCTCCTAAATGTTGTTTATATTCAGTCGTACGCTTCAGCAGTCATTGATTTGTTTGTGGATAACCGCACAGGTGTCCTTCCATACTGAAGGCATAGAGCTGGTTTTCAGAGAGAGTTCGACGATATAAGAGCTCGGAGTTTGGTGCTCGATCAATATAGGTTTTCATCAGCTGATACCTACAGAGCGGGGGAGCTGATGTAATGCTAATACAATATGATGGCAATTGTGACTAAAAATGATGGTGCCATATCAATTATTCACAGATTTTCATAGTTTTATTTAATTTATTGGTATTGGGATATATGAATTAAACCAGGCATAACCGAAATCAAAAAAATCGAGGTTTATTCGTCACCTGAATGCTGAATAAATAAGCTTTCTATTGATGTATAGTTTGTTGGAACAGGACTATTTGGCAGAGATACAACTATTTGAAAATCTGAAGGGGGGAAAAAATCAAAATATTGAGAAAATACCTTTAAAGTTGTCCAAATGAAATTCTTAGCAATGCGTATTACTAATCAAAAATTACGTTTTGATGTATTTACGGTAGGAAATTTACAAAATATCTTCATGGAACATAATCTTTACTTAATATCCTAATGATTTTTGGCATAAAAGAAAAATCAATCATTTTGGCCCATACAATGTATTGTTGCCTATTGCTACAAATATACCCATCCTGCCTACACCTGGTTTTGTGGTCCAGGGTCACATATATCAGCTGATATTGGATATTTAATGTAAGATGACGACAATGGTAATCTTACACGTTAATGATTTAAAATATTGTTGTATTTTATAATAGATTTGTGCTGCCTAGGTCAACGTTTTCCATTCAAAATGACTGTATTGTTTTTTTTTTTAAATTTAGTATAGAATTTTTATATTTTTTTATTATTTGTATTTAATATGTATGTTTGTTTATATTAGATATGTTGATCGGTTAACTAGAAATGCCTGAAAATACATTTCACGCATTTTACATTATTATTTTGTATCTGAGATTTGTGATGCCTAAGTTAACATTTTCCATTTAAAATGACATTAAAAAAAAATTATCTTCCATTTATTGGTTATCAAAAAATCTCTTCATTTTATTAATTCACAAGACTGTTGGTAGATTAAATGTTTTTTAGTGTTTTCTCGAAAATATACTAATTGTAATATTGGCAATGTAATGGTTGTTAAAAATGGCTCAAATTATACTTTTCAGCCTTTTGGTATCAACTTTTAATAACAGTGTCATCCCTAGCTGAAATTCTACGCTGTTTACTCAGGTTTTTTTTTTTTTTTAAATTGGTAAGACTGTTGCTAGGCTTTTTAGTGTTTTATTTTTTATATATTTATCCAGTTTAGAATTTTAAAATTGGTTATTTGTTGGTTGTGAAAAAATGGTTGAAAACCTATTATTGGCTTTTTTAAATGTTCAATTGTTTTAACAGTTTTAATTGTGATACATCCTTAGCGGAAATTCAAAAGTGTTTACTGTTTTTTTTTTTTTTTTGTTGTTGTTTTTTAATAATTTATTCACAAAGCTTAAAAATGGCTTTTTTTTTTTTTTTATTGACACCAGTGGCCACCATTATTGGCCAAGCATTGGCAGAATAATTGGCCCGGCAGATTAATCAATGCACTGTGCTTGCCTAAAAATGAAATAAAAGGTTATTAAAGATGAAGGTAGTTAATGACTTAGATTGAAGTACAGAAATAAGAATATTTCCTTGTGTAACTTAATCCTAAAGTGGTTTTTTAGACTAGAAAGAGTTCTGGAAAAACTGCTGATGTTTGGACTTTATGTAAAGGTCAGAGTCATTAACACTTCTTCTGTTTCATTTGTGCAAGTTTCTGACAAACTGGATCTGTATGACGGCCATCCGTCCTCTGTGCAATGACTCAGTGAATAGACATATCTGCTCAGCTTTTTCTTTGACCACGCTTGTCATATTTGTGGGTGTGACTTTAGTGTGTGTGTGTATGTGTGTGGGTGGGCAGTGTGTCTAAATTTAGTCGATCGTATTAATTAGTTACTCGGTATCAGCGTCATGCCGAGAGCGACAGAGAGAATTGTCACAGTGATGTCTCTGGTGCATTTCAGGGTTCGCTCGAGACGGCCTCACAGCTTTTAAATGGTTTGTTTAGGAACCTGTCGCCAACCGCAGATCCATTAGCCGTCCTTGTGTGCTGTTTTGGCAGGTGTGTACTTTTCTGACACACTGGGAAAAGAGTGTGTGTGTGTGGCCAAACATGTGGGTGGTGTCAGCAGGTGTCAAAGAGTGTGTGAGGTGAGATCACACTTCTTCTCCTACATCTGAGTGACAGCTGTAAGTCTCTCGGGGATGCACACATGATGCCGCATCCCCCCAATCTCCTACGGTGTTTCACAACACACACGGAGCCCCCTGCAAACTCTGCAACCTGTCGTCCTGTCTGCTTGTCTCGTCCTCTGTGGCTAATGTCTGACAAAAGCTCATAATGAACCGAAATGGCCATTAAGATGATTGATTGCTTCATTCACTCATCTATTCACCACCTTTATTAGCCTAAAAAGTGTATTTAACATCATGCCACGATGATGTGTACCTCAAAAGACCATTTCTAATGTAATCACGATCGCCATTAGGGTTTATTGTTTGTTCGGGAATAAAACGTCCAGCGTCTTTTACTCTGAATTCAATCGGCGAGCTCTTCGGGGTCAGGTTACGCTTCAATGAACGCTAAATCTCTTTCAGCCCAAAACATGAGGACTTTGACCCGGGTTTTACAACGTTACAAAATCCTAACAAAAGTCCATTGACTGAGCAACAAGGTGCTTGTCTTTACAGACTCGCTCTGTTTTAAGAGGCCTCCAAGATTGAAACTATTGCTGTTTTGAAGACCCTCCAACTGAGTTCCCCCTTCCAGCGTGCTTTTTATTCAGGGTCCTGAAAAAACAAGAACACGCTCTACTCGCTGTTTGCCAGGAGACTGTGTGAGCGAGAGAGAGGTGGCAACATCTATTCAGCTCTGCCCTAATGTCAGTCAAGTGCTTCTCATTTGCAGAACTTCAAAGCAGACGGCGCTTTTCTGCATTTAGCTCCATCTGATTTGGATGATGAATGCACTTGCGTAACGGTGCGACTGGATGAACCACGCAGAAACTCGGCAGTAGCCGCAGCCGTGCAAAAATGGCTTGCATGGTTTATATAAACATCCCTTTGAGTCATGTAGGTCTAAATCTTGAATACACAAACCCTTGGAACCGTCCCATGGTCTTAGGCTCCGGCCAAAAAAACGAGGCCCGTGTGAATTGACATATGGCTGATTCATGGAGTGTTTGTATAAAACGAGTGGCTTTCCCAGTTTTACAGTTATATTTTGGATAAGTTTGCGCTATATAATTGAGTTGCAAATATAATCATGAATACAAGCTGAAGGTAGTGATGCTACAAAGTGCTTCTTAGAAAATGCAATGGGAATATTTCTACAAATATCCCCTTTTATCAGATGCTAGCTAGGCAAAATCCTGCGTAATCCTATCTAAGATAAATTGATGATAATGAGGTGGCATCTCAGGGGCGTTTCCTCCGAGGAGGCAAGGGAGGCATTGTCTCCTTAAAATGCCATTATTACGAAATATAACATTAAAGGAGAAGTCCACTTCCAGAAAAATGTACAGATAATTTACTCACCCCCTTGTCATCCAAAATGTTCATGTCTTTCTTTCTTCAGTCAATGAGAAATTGTTTCTTGAGAAAAACATTTCAGAAATTTTCTCCATATAGTGGACTTCAATGGTGCCCTCAAGTTTGAACTTCCAAAATGCAGTTTAAATGCAGCTTCAAAGGGCAATAAATGATCCCAGCCGAGGAATAAGGGTCTTACCTAGTGAAACGATTGGTAAATTTATGTACTTTTTAACCTCAAATGCTCGTCTTGTCTCGTCTCTGTGATGCGCATGCGTAGTCTGTGTAATCCGGGTTAATACAGTTAGGGTATGTTGAAAAACTCCCGTCTCGTTTTCTTCTTCAACGTCAAAATTGTCCTTCACTTTGTAAACACTGGGTCGGTACTTCTACAGCGATGTAGGATGATTTTGAAGTTCTGGAAGAAAACGAGATCTGAGTTTTTCGACATACCCTAACTGTCTTGACCGTATTGAACCAGAAAAAAAGTTCTCGCAGACTTAGACAAGACGAGCGTTTGAGGTTAAAAAGTATATAAATTGCCAATTTGTTTGGAAAATGAGCGATTGTTTTGCTAGATAAGACCCTTCTCCCTCAGCTGGGGTCATTTAGAGTTATGTGAAGCTGCATTGAAACTGCATTTTGGAAGTTGAAACTTGGGGGCACCATTGAAGTCCATTATATGGAGAGAATTCTTATCGACTCAAGAAAGAATGACACAAACATCTTAGATGACAATGGGGTGAGTAAATTATCTGTAAATTTTTGTACTGGAAGTGGACTTCTTAAAAAAAAAAAAGTGTATAAATCACTCGTTTTTCCAAAGAAACATTGTCCAGCAGCGACACCAGCAGGACATCAGTCCACATGTCTCTCGCCTCCCCTTAGCCCATTGAGTTTTAACAAACACCCTAAAGCGTGCGGTGAGTTTGTTGGGGGGGTAATTGAGAATGAATTGGGTGATATGATTGGATATGACTGGTTATGATCGCCTGTGATTGGCTTGCAATAAATCCCGCCTCTTGTGTTTGTGCACGCTCCACATTCGCAAATCAGTTTTAAATTAACAATATAATGGCGTTAAAAGGAAGACTAAATTTAAAGTAAACAACTCGCACACTTATAACCACTGGTTGTGTCAAAATGGCATGAAAACATGATCTGTGAGTTTTTAGTGAGTAATCAGCTTGGTGAAATTAAAAGTAAATCTCCCTGTTTATGACCACTGTTTTGCGAGCTTTGACTGATCTGAAAAATTAAAAAAATAGTCAAGTTAACTATTAAAAAGAATACCTGAACAAAAGTTCACAAATGAAATCTATTTGATTTTGCTACTACCTTGAGTTATTATTTTTGGAATAAATGTAAAATGCTTAAGCACTAACTTAATGAGATTCATACTTGGCTTTAATAAATAAAATATTGAATGTTAATGCAAAAATATAAAACAGTTTTTTCTTTTTCTGATGGTGTAAGGTTTATTTAACCAAGAAAATGTGACTGGGACATGAATTTACATTTAATTAATTTAATAAATAAATAAATAAAAGATCTGCCTTCTCATTTCAGAACACCACTGCACACCACTAAAATAGTGTAATATTTTATCCCTATCTGTCTGTCTGTCGAATTTATTTGCATAATTGCTCTTTTATCCTACCAAATTTAAAAGTGTTATATAATAATTGCAGTGTTTCTTATATGTGGGACACAAATGTTCCCCACTTATAGCGACCCAGTGACCTCTTTTGGATATTTTTATTTGTGTTCCTGCTGCCGTATGCTAACAATTCAAGTGTATTTAGCTTTTTGTCAGTTTTATTTTAATTTTTTTTACCTGAACCGAAAAGCCGCTTAAACGACCTTTTAGTTGGCCTTTTGTGCTTGTGATATGTACTGGTGAATTGCTCCTCGATAACATTGACACAGCGGGATTTAATTCCTCCACGGGCATCAACGGTGCTGCTGTTAATCCTCAAACAGTCCAATTTCCTCACACTGAGCTTTAATTTTAATTATCATCTTTAAAATACTGCTAATATTTCGTCCTGCTGTGCTGTGCCAATAGCCCTGAGCTGTAGGATATTTCCTCTTCCCTTTTTACCCGGGATCAGTAATATTAATTATGGAGACAGGCTGCTTCTGGGGCGGAAGGCGTGATGATATGTATGTGAATTGAAAAGATTTTGTAAGTTTGCCCTTTTTTTTGTCCTGTTGACTGTGAGAGACGCTAATAACTGCAAGAATGTTGCGGGCATGGAATGATGGGATTAGTGTTTGTTTAAATGTGCGTTCTTACACGTGTTTATCTTGGGGAATGTGGAGGTAGGAGGATACATGAATAACAGCTGGAGGCGAAGGTCATTTAAACCTCAACTGTCAAAATGTGAAGTATTGAAGGGGTGGAGTCACAGCAGGTCTTGTTGTCATGGTCGCAGATGATCCTATCAGTCCATGCTGACAGAATGGAAACTCCCTTGTAGATTCCTGCCTGGGATGTCTCACTTCCGAAGTTTTGGAAGTTTGGAAAACGAACTGACGCTGTGATATCTGGCACTGGTTAGCATGAGTCATACGACTTGATTAGGTTCTGAATGATAAACCTGGCTGATTAGTCATTTGGACAAGCTATCATCTAACCGATATTGAAAACATGTTGTGTTACACATCCCTTCTGTGAATCTTCTGTGAATATTGATTGTCTATAAACTTGTTGATTTCTAAAGGGAGACAGGAAGAGAACGAGAGAGATGGAGAGCTGTTAACTTGGGAAGTGAACGACCTGTTAACTGATTGACCTTCGCTTGCCTCCAGTTGCATTTAATGGTCAGTAAATCACCCTGTGCTCCCTGCGGAGTGACCTAGCACAGTTATGGACTTCCAAGAGTGTGTGATAAGTATGTGCTGCGGTGTTCATTTTGACACATCAATGTGGCACACACACAGAGCGGTTACGTACAGGTCAGAGATGATTATGCGTGACCGAAGTAGCTTGCTTTCCCCTGTTGTAAATAAACAGGGGAAATGTTGTAAATAGAATGTTGTAAATAAAATGTAGCAATAAAGAATTCAGCAGCAAAATGAAAGAAATGCATATAACTATGTAAAAGTTATCTTTCAGCTAAACAGTTAATGACGATTAATGCTGTCAGGTGATTAATCATGATTAATTTGCATCCAAAACAAGTTTTTGCTTACATAATATATTTGTGTATACTGTGTATATTTATGTACACTGTTCACCAGTTTCAACTTAAAAGTTCAGCAGCTGCCTTAAAATTTAAGTTAAATCAACTTAAAAGTACAAGTTGATTTAACTTTAACTGCACGATTATGCCAAAAATCATAATTGCCGATTATTCCCTTGAAATTTTAATTGCAATTATTAATTACGATTATCACAATTTACATTGAATGTTGTTTTGGTGCTTTATACCATTGTTTGAAGCAACTGCATGCCGCATTTTTATATATAGTTTCTTCTTTAAATATAAAAATGTGACTTTAAATGATTACATAATTGTGGAATATGTAATTGTAGTCACGATTACAAATTAGATTAATTGTGCAGCCCTAGTTGAAATGACTTGTACTTTTAAGTTGATTTAACTTATTTTAAGGCAGCTGCTAAACTTAAGTATTTTTTTTCAAATATTTGTTAAATATATTTTTGTAGGACTGAAGGTATCTCTGATACCAATATTACTTATGTCTAATATTTAACCATTGACTATAGCCATTCAATGTTACGGAATAATTGAGAGCTATGAATTAATTTAAAATTGTTAAACTTAAAACAATTTTCACATAAATCCATTATTTACCTGTGCGCCTCAGCAAGTAGGAGACATACAATAATTGAACAAAGTTATCAAACACTAAATACTAAATATAGATGTATCCTTAAAGCTACAAAAGTTCTTGATTTCCTCTTTTTTCTTTAGTTCTTTGATTAACAGACATCACAGCAGCTGGGTTATTAGCTTATTTGGCTGCTATAACTTTAAGAGCTGCCACTGCTGAACATGACGCGGATCTTACACGCATACTAGTAGTTTCTTTTGTGGTTTAATATGAAATGATACATGCTACAGTGCCGATAAATTTGAGCGTGCAACTGAAGAGCACGCACTACAAGCACAGTATAATGGCTGACAGGACAGGAAATTCGTTTTTACTGACATATGACCTGACAAAATCTCATCTGACAACAGTTCACTGTTGTTCTACTGAAGCTCTTTAGTCATCTGTACCTTTCATGCGTTTGTTTGACTAGCACCTAGCGCTGAAGTGGCTTGTTAACTATTGGTTGATTTAATTGGTTATCAGCCAGGGCGGACCAACCTGTTTATTGTTATCGGTAAAATCTGCTATTAGTTTAACTCTAGTTTCTAAGATATCCTAAGTAGTTTTGACAGTGTTGCTTGCTATACACTCGCTGAGTTTTTTTTTTGGCCTGTTGCTATGTGTTGCTGAGCGGTTTCTTATTGGCCACTGTCTTTGTTTACGTTGCTCACAAATCTGCTTGCTTTTCAAATCTGATCTTTCAACTTACTGACCACACGGTCATTTTGCAAGTGATGAAATCTGCTGGTTGAGACAGTGTAAGTAATATCTGGTATGTTTTCATTGGTTGCTGTAGAAAGGATGTAAGCATCAACATATTGCCAAGATACTTTCTTATGCAACAACTCAGGGCTTTTTCTATGATGTTACATATGTATTGCGTCCCAGACAAGGAATATAAACTACCTGAAATCCAATCTGACCATTCAGGCTGAGGCTCATTGCAGAAAATCAGATATTAATTGGATTTTCAAACACATGGCTGTAGTTTGGATCAGATTTTGCGCGTTTCAGACTGCAAAAACCCCAACCTATTAGAATCGATTATGACAAAAAAGTACAAAATATGATATTCATGTCTTTAGATATGGTTAGTTAAACAAACCACATGATTGTATGTTGTATAATTGTACAATTCATGTTCATAACACAAACGGAATTACATGCTGAAGTTTAATACTAAGTTTGTTTTAGTCCCTAACCATAAGTATAAGTAATATGCGTAGTGATTCATTTACATTGTCGCGATCTCTGCCCTGTTGAGCTCTGAATCTCCTCTGGCTTTTCCAAGTTGAGCTGGATGGGAAAATTTCTTCTTAACACACACTCACACACTGTCTGTTTCCCATCAGCTTCACAGATACAGTGAACAGATAATGTAGAGCGTGTCCACGTATGCGTGTAAGAAATATGAGTAAGTGCGTAAAATGGAGGTTTAACCGATTTCACGTGTAACTGCTTATACATAAATAGCATAATTTTGTTGTGTGAATGTGTTCTGTGCATGTTAGTGTGGTCGGAGTCTCTGTTTCAGCTCATGAGCTTAATTTCCTGTGCGTTGGCTCGCTGCCCGTCTGATGTTGGCTGGATGCCTTTCTCTTTCCTTTTCTCCCTCTCCCTCCCTTTTGCTCCCTTTCTCATTCCCGTCTCTTGTTTCCAGCTCTGACCACAGCAGCTTTCCCAGAATTCCCTGCCAGCGTCCCAGCGTTCATCAAAGTGGCCCACTGCATTGGTCTCTAGCTTCTAAACAGAACCAAATGTCACAGCCCTGCTCTCGTAGCCCTGACCTCATCTCTTCCTTCACACATGAACCCAAAGACGAGATTCTCTTTGACTGACTCATTCAGCAAAAGCACAGCAGTGTTGTGGGCTGTAAAGTGTAAAGTTTTGATTTTATAAACAAAGCTTGATAGTACTGACCTCCTACTGGCTTCATTACAGATCATTAAAAAAAGCTTACGATAGTCATTCTGTCTAGTTTTTCCATTCCTTCCTTATCTGCGTTTTCTCCATCGCACAGTCTGTACTTCATGCCACTTATGGGGTAAAACACTTAGCTAGATTTAGCTGCCCTTTCTTTCTCGTCCTTTGTTTCCCTCTTGCTTTCCAGTGTAGATGAGACACTAAAATAACATTTCATGGTTAAAGAAACAGTGTATGTTATGATAGAGATTTTGTAATTCGGAATTTTCACACTTTGCACAAGTGTTCTAAACAGTTTTGGGCAGTTATAGTTACTAGTTACTTCTCACAAATAATAACCAAGTTAGTAACTGAATTACATCATTATAAAAGTAACTAATTACCAGGGAAAGAAAAAGAAAAGAAAAAAAAAAAAAAATTAAAAATGAATAAAACATTGTACACTAATCTACACTATTTTAATGTTGCTGTGGGACAATGTGAGAGACACCTTCCAGGGGCTAAATATAATGTTATTGGAACATGAAAAACATCATCATAACAAAAAAACAACAACGTGCTTTTGTAAAATAAATTTTACAAAACCTGAATCAACCTGAATCTTCGCGAATACGTTCCTCACAGACATGAGAAATATGTTTAGAAAGCTTGAAATGTCTACTTTAAGTGGTCACATCTAAAACAAATCTTCTCTGATAAAGTAATGCATATGCAATACCAACGCGAGCTCCAGTTTTTACTGTCTAAACTCATCTCTACTGTAATCACACTCAGGAGCGGCTTCGCTTTTCAAATTTTAAATATCTACGTGAGCTGTGCAGACATGTAGGTAAACACCCACATCACCTTCGTAAACAAATGTGAACATTCATCAAGTTCATCTGGGCTACTTTTCGTTTCTGAAAGAAGACTGAGAGAAATAAGCCAAAATTTACCTCAGTAGAAGAATGCAATGCAAAAACTATAGTAACGCCGCATTTTATTGTCAGTAATGTGGGAAACAGTAATTCGTTTGATTACTCGTTACTGAAAAAAGTAGTGCTGTTAGTAATGCTGTCTATTTATAAAGCCGTTCTAAAGGACTGTTCTGAAATGTCAAATTGTTCTTGTTAATGCTATTATAAAGGTTTAAGATATTAAGGCTTTTCAGGAAAACATTCCAGGATTTTTCTCCATATAGTGGACTTCAGTGGGCATCAATGAGTTGAAGGTCCAAATTGCAGTTTCAGAGCAGCTTCAAAAGTTTCTACACGATCCCAACCGAGAATTAAGGGTCTAATCTAACGAAACAATCGGTCATTTTCTGAAAAAAATAACATATGATATACTTTTTAACCACAAGTGCTGGTCTTGCACTAGCTCGACTTCACGTATTACGTAATCAAGTTGGAAAGGTCACAACTGACGTAGGTGGAAGTACCGACCCAGTGTTTACAAAGCGAACATGCAAAGAAAGTCAAAAGTCCTTTACAAAAAAAGGCAAAACAACAATGTTGGGCGATTTTTGAAGTTGGAGGAGAAAATTAAATGGCCTTACCCTACGTGTTGGAACCAAAGTAGACAAACTAATCATGCGTGTAATGCGTGACGTCGTAGACGTGCATTGCAGAGCTAGTGCAAGATGAGCATTTGTTAAAAAGTATAGAAATTAGGCGTGTCAAACGATTAATTGCGATTAATTGCATACAAAATAAAAGTTTGAGTTTGCCTAATATATGTGTGTTTGAAACTGCAATTTGGACCTTCAGCTCTTTGATCCTCATTGAAGTCCACTATATTGGAGAAATAAACTACGAATGTTTTCCTCAACCTTTTCTGTTCCACTGAAGGAAGAAAGACATGAACGTTTTGAATGACGTGGGTTGAGTAAATTATCAGGAAATTTAATTCAAAGGAGAACTAAGTTATTTGAATTGTCAGTATGTTTTGCTTCCTGATTATGAAAACTAGGTCATCTTTGATTTTCTATCAAGATAATGGGTGTACAACCGCAGCAAATATTTACTTGAATAAAGAATGGCTAAAATCTCATCTCTTTGTCAGGATTGTTCTGCTGATAAGTTTCAACTCAGCAGTATTGTTTACTGTTTTGTTAAATGATGCTAAAATGCTAGTCATTCAGACTGGCCTAGCTAATACACTAGTCCATTTAAGAGTAAACAGTCTGAGTAAACAAACAGTGCCTCTATCACTAAAACCATTGGCTCTTTTAGCT
Source organism: Labeo calbasu (assembly GCA_019740295.1). NCBI lineage: Eukaryota > Metazoa > Chordata > Actinopteri > Cypriniformes > Cyprinidae > Labeo > Labeo calbasu. The sequence goes on along the minus strand of JAHKKF010510705.1, from coordinate 8,760 downwards.
GAAAAGGCAGTATTTTCACTGTAATTGTTACAATTTTGTCTAAATACTTTTGTGCAAGTTGTCTTGTGTATAGCCTACTATTACAGATAATAGCACATCTGGTTTGAAGATGGCTCTGTGAACACTAAGACTTGTTACTGTGCGAAAGCATGTTAGGCTTGTAAACTGAACCGTCTCTGTTAGCAAAACAATCACGTCTTGCAAACTAGAGTGCGTTTCCATCTTTAAAGTGTTCACTAGTTGGAATGTCCCATATTTCCCCTCCCCCTCTTTCACTCTCTCCCTCTGCTTTCTTTCTTCTCAGCATGCTGTCTCTCTAGTGAGCCGTACAGACTAGAGCTGACTGTAAATTCCTCAGTTTAATATAAGTAATTAGTCCTAGGCGGTTGCATAGTCCAGAAAGTACCTTACGGAGAAACATTCCCGAAAGTTCCTGAGGTTTTGCATTCGTTTTATGGTTTGTTGATGTGGTTACCGTGACTTGGGATCAGGGCTTGAAGATCTAAAGCATCTTTCATCCCTCAGAGACATCCTTCAGATGTCAAACAAAGCACTGACAGCTACTCAGGACGATGCAACAAACGACAAAGCCAGAAACAACGCTATCGCCAGTGCACGTGTTCAAGATAGCGAGCCGGTTTGCTTTGCGAGCGCCATTCCCCCTTTCCGCCCGGCCGTTGCCTAAGCGCTCAAACGACCTCTGGAACATCGCCTGTTATCAGGCAGTGGCCGCTGCGCATTCCACCGAGATAAGCGCTTCAGCCGGCTTCTGTCAACACGGAGTGCGCGCGAGTGTGTCCACAATCACTTCTCTTCGTTTGTAGCGTGGCCTAGTTAGCCTCCCTGTGTAATGAATGCGCCGGTCACTGTGTCCCGCAAGAAAACAAACCTGTTTCTCTACACTTTTCCCTCTCGACGTCTCCGAGGGCTGATGGGAGATTATCATAAGGAGTGTTTCAGTGCTACAGATCGGGAATTATGCATGAGGGTCGGCACACCAGTTGCCCTCTGAGCCAGTTTTAATCAATTATGGAACCACACTGTGTGTGTGTATGTGTGTGTGCTGTGAATTGTCCGACAGAGCGCCCCGTGCTCTCTTGGGACTCACAGGTACTCTTGCTTCACAGATTGGATGCTGGTGTAGCCCCTGTGGCTCTTTCATAACCTTTCTGTCTTGTGATCAATAATGTAATTCGGTGTGTTTGGTATGAGTCTGAATCCAATCTTAACCGCTCCACCCTGGCTTAACAAGGTTCCTCTGTGGTGTCCTTGAGCCATGATGCGTGTGTGTGTATATATGTGTGTGTGTGTGGGACATATGGAGCGGGATTGGGAGAACAAGAGCATGGGAGATTCTCATTAATACTTGAGTTGTAGTCGCGGACCTGTGATATGGGACAATCAGCCAAAACACACACACGCTTAGATATTCTTAATGCATTTTCCATTACCAGTTTTTTTCAGTGGAGTCGGGTGTTAAAGCAGAGCTTGGGTGGTGCGCAGGCATGAAATGTTGCATCTGCAACTTGGTTTACTACTTTAATGCCACATTTAGAAGTAGCACAGGATATACAAGAAGAAAATTGCAGGGTGGGACAGGGTGGGAGATTAATTGAATCATTAAAAGTGGTTTCTACATTACAGGTGGTTGAAACAACAGAGGCAGAGCAATTTATTAGTGCAATGCAATGAAATGAAATTAAAAAATTAAAGGATTAATTTTTTTATCTTTATTTAAGAATTAAAGAGATTTTAATTTTGTTTTAGTTTTGGTTAAAACACGCAGAATTTCCAGTTTTTACTTTTTTGTATTAATATTGATTGTGTAACATATAACAAGCAGTAACATATTTTCCTTGTATCTGAAAACGTGTACACATCTGTATTATATTGGGTTAAAAAAATTTAAATAGTTTTTCAGGAAAAATATTTTAAAAATAAATGTTTTTTTCATGACTTCTTATTGAGGCTTTTTTCTTTATTATAAAATCACTGTTTTATCATATTAACATTTTAAAAAATCATAAGTTTAATTTAATTGTTTAAATACGGAAATAAAAATATGCTTATCAAAGAAGACATGTATTCAAATCAATGTGTGTATAAATTACGTTTTTATTTTTTTAAATAAAATAATAGCACTCCATCAATTCCATCAAATTTTTTGTAATCTTTTTTTTTTTAATATCTTGTTTACCTTTGAATTGTCCACAGTTTGATCGTAGGGCCCCTTGAAATCTATTTTATTTTATTTACCCCATTTCTGTTTTGTTTTTTTCCAAATTGTTTTAATTTTTTTTTTTTTCCCTGTTTTCAGTTTTAATGGCCAACTGAAATCATAAAACATACAATATTTAACAGCAATTTATTTTATTTTTTTTCGCAAATTCAATTTTATTTTTATCAAAGTCTGTTTTCCATTAATTTTTAATTTAAATTTAAATTTTAAGTTTAATTTAAAAATTCAATTTTAATCATCAAAAGCATCTCTGATAAATTGATTTTTATACAAAATAAATATTATTATTTTAATACTGTGTTCTGTATTTGTATTTAATAATACTAGTATTACAAGTAGTAGTACTATAATTACATCAGTATATTTTTGTCACAATCTCTTCAAGTTAAACCAGACTTTTATTTTGACAGGTTGCTGTGAAGACCTTTAAGTTTCTGTGTATGATATGACGAAACGATAAAATTCTCATAAAGTAACTCCCAAAGCAGTTCTGGAGGTTGTGTATGTGTCATGTACTCGTATATATGGAGGCGGCAGAGACTGAAAATACCATTGGCGCTTCAGTATGTGCTTATGAAATGAAACGGTCTACACCATTCATTCACACAGAGACATGCAGAACATGCAAGATTTATATTTAAATAGTCTTTTTGCAGCTTAATATTCACAGACAGTAGTCCATATCGTGTTTAGATTTAAGTGTGCTGACTGAAAATTTGTCACATTTTAATGACATTCCATTTTTATCAAAGGATTCTGTGAAATTATATGATGCATTATAGAAATCGTTATAGGTCTAACGAGAATGTTCTTCCAGGAACGCATCCTATTAGATTTACGTTAAACAGTTGTGCAGTGCATTGTGGGTGGAGACCATCTCAGCTTCTCATGTTCTCACACTGAAATAAGTAATATGCATTTAGTCTCAACTTTATTAGCACAGAGTGTCTCTTTCTCCATCTCTAGAATTGCTGAGATAAGAGCATCTGCAGGTACGAGGTGTGTGTGTGAGTGGAAGACGAGAGTGCTGAAGTGATTAGAGGCTGATGTACCCTGTCTGTTCCATTATACACACTGACCTCAGCCGCACACACACACACACACACACACACACACACAAATCAATTCTGCTCACACCAACTGGAGCCTTAACCGGATTTGTGATGATGGTGTCTGTCTCATCACACCACGGAGCAGCGTTTTCTCCACTCGAGTTTTTCCCCCGTACCTTTCGAAACCTTCATCATCATCGTCATCATCCTCCTCCGACCCGTAACAACATTTCGGTCAGACCTCTCACAGATTAGTCTGCTGTAGCCGACGCAGTTTATATAAGAAATTTCTTGTTTCCGTTTTCTCTCCATATGTATTTAAATGTCTCCCACACTCAAGAAATTTCAATAAATTTTTTGTGAACCTGGAACCAGTGGGCAGTGAGATTAGACTCCACGCCTGTCAGAGCTGTCAGCTTTCAAACTTCTCCATTAGACCGGCAGCTATTCTGTCACCATGACGACCGTCCATACCGAAACTCTCAGCAGGGTTCTGGCTCCGCCTCCGCCTCCGCCTCCCCCGGTCCGACAAGTTCGACCTTTGACCTCTCTGTCTCTTTTTGTTGCTTTGATAGTCACAATTGTAGTGTGTTCCTTCTGTAATTGCAGGGCTTGTCTTTTTCTTTTTCCGAACGGTGAGGAAGGTTGTCTTGCAGACATCTGAGGAATGCGATCAGCTCGGATCACTCCCACACTATTGTTTATTCTGCGCGTATAAGTCCAGTGAAGAGCTACGCAGGCAGAGGTGTGTTTAGGAGCTGTGAACTTCTGTTGAATGCCGTGCTTTGCTGGCTGCATTCCACAGTCCTGCTTGTCATTTCCTGCAATTATGCTTCTTTACAGAGAGGCTGCGTTTCACAGCTTTTAACTCTCCTCTCCGGTGTCATTGAAGCTTTATGTACTCAAACACGCACCTTCACCGACTCCATCTCTCTCATTAAATCCAGCCTGTTCGCTTTTATACGTTCACACGCATGCACTTTAGTCTTTCGGGTTCGGTTATGAGTTTGTTTTTCATTGTCTGGCACTCTCAGCTGAAAAATGTTCAGAAATTTTAATGGAACCAAATTAGACATGCTAAAAACCTGTAGGTTGGTTAGGTGTTAGTTGTACATTTGAATGTTTGTGGTTTGCGATGGTTTTGAAAGAAGTCTCTTATGCTCACCGAGGCTGCATTTATTTGATCAAAATTATTACGATTTTAATAACTTACTTTTGGATTAAGTATTTTAAAATGTCATTTTTGTCCTGTAAAGCAAAGTAGAATTTTCAGCATCGTTACTCCAGTCTTCAGTGTCAAATGATCCTTCAGAAATCATTCTAATATGCTGATTTGCTGTTCAAGATACATTTCTTATTATCAGTGTGGTGCTTAATAATTCTGTAGAAACAGGGATACTTTTTTCCAGGATTTTTTGATGAATCGAAAGTTCAGAAGAACTGCATTTATTTGAAATGGAAATATTTTGTTGAATTATAAATCTTTACGGTCATTTTGGATCAACTTAGTTCTTCCTTTCTGAATAAAATTATTAGTTTCTTTTTAATAACTCCATAATTGTGAGGAAAAAGTCTAAATTGAGTTTATATCTTGCAATTCTGAGAAAAAAGTCAGAATTGCGCGTTTGTTTCATGCAATTTTGAGAAAAAAAGTCAGAATTTCGAGTTTATATAATGCAATTCAGAGAAAGAAGTCAGAATTGCAAAGTTTGTATCATGCAATTTTGAGGAAAAGTCAGAATTGTGAGTTTGTGTCATGCAATTTTGAGAAAAAAGTAAGAATTGCAAGTTTGTATTATGCAATTCTGAGAAAAAAGTCAGAATTGCGAGTTTGTATCATGCAATTTTGAGGAAAACATCAGAATTGGAAGTTTGTATCAAGCAATTTTGAGGAAAAGTCTGAATTGTGAGTTTGTGTCATGCAATTTTGAGGGAAAAGTCCGAATTTCTAGTTTGTTTCATTCTGTTTGTATTATGCAATTCAGAGGAAAAAGGTCAGAATTGCAAGTTTGTATCATGCAATTCTGAGAAAAAAGTCAGAATTTCAAGTTTGTATCATGCAATTCAATTTTTTTTCCCCCCAAATGATTAATTGTAAGAACTGACTCGTAAGAGTCATTAGCTGGTGAATCGGTCTACACAATTAATGCTGCATGTTTGAAAGATGGATGCAATCTTTGCATCATCCCATTCAGATTGCAATCACCCCTTCTTTTACTGTGGTAAAGCAAGTAGGTTTTTAAGTTTGAAATAGGCTTTATGTTATGGTTATATCAATGAACAAATAGTCAAAAAACCCTGCAGTAATGCCTAAAACACGTTGACCGTAATTTTCTGCAGTGAGTTCCTAACAATCTTTTTTTATTGTAACATTAACCAGATTTATACAGCATGGGCCTGCTGTTGTTTTTCTGCCTGTCTGTCTGTCTGTGTTGAGCTTAAGCAGCAGTCACAGTTTCGCAAACTATGGAAAGAGTTCTGTGCCTAAAAATGGCTTCTGCAGCTTTTCAGTAACAGAACGGGCCGAACGGTACGCCACAAGTGTTGCTTTTGTCTACTCAACACGCTGCCAAATCCAGCAGACATGCCTGCCTGACACTGGATTTTGTTATGTTTGTATTATAACACACATTTTGTATTGCTTTTGTGCTTGCTTAGCATATTATTGAAACAAACTGTTGGCGGACTTGATATCATTGTGTTCAGTTCTGGCCTGGACAGACTGAAACCACGGAACGTCTTTCTTCCCATAACACAAACAGCGATTCGGTTTCCTTCTTGTTTATCTTTTGGAGTTAACATAAAACACAATGGCCAGGAAAAACAGGCCTGTAGCTGTTTATTCCAGATATAATTATAAAATAAAGCCTTCGGTCAGAGAACAGTTCAATTTTATGGACTCAAAGTGGAAACTGGCACCGCTGGTCGAGTTGAGAATGGACGAGCGCACGCAGACGAATCAACACGGGGCGGCAGACAGAGTGTGAGGTCTTCACCGTTCACCTGCAGAGCTAATCATGTATCACAATAGCAAGAGATTCACAGCGCACACACTCTCAGAGGCAGACGTGCTGAGTCCGGCCCGCTGTCAGATATTACACCTGATAAATACGGTTAGGTGTGCTGCTCTACTGTACGTCTGATTGAGGTTGATTCATGTCACTTCCGTTAATGACTTCGTGAATCATGTTTCCCCAGGGCTATGATAGCTCGCCTGATTGCTCTAGTGTGTGCATGTCTGCGTGTGTGTATATATCTGTGTTTATATGTGTGTGTGCGACCCTGTTTAAACAGGGATGTGGGTGGAAGCCATTAGCAGGTGTGACTATGCCTTACCGCTTTAATGGACCATTGAAAAACAAATGACAGCTGGTTTTCTTTATGTGCATGTATTTATGGATGTTTTACCATTACCTGTGTCACTCAGAGAAACGTCTAAATGATCATTATATTTTCCTCTTGATGTGTACATGAGCCTTTTATTTTTCGTCTTATTTTCCTTTCGATTTTCCTCATTTTCATGTTTTATTTTGTTCTAATGGGTAAATAAAAACATGCCCAGGTCACGTTTCATATAGACAAAAAGGGGAAAAAAACATGTTTTTTTTCTTTTAAATATATTGTTACATTTATATTGTTACATGTAAATATTTATTTATTTATTTATTTAATTTTTTTATCCACCATTATTCATATTACTACTTTATATTAAAATGCTAATACATCTTTATGTAAATGTATTAAGGCAGTATGCTACAATAATGCATTATTTTATTTTATTTTTTTTATTTTATTTTTATTTTTATTTTATTAAGGCAGTATACTAAAATAATGCATGTTCAATTTTATTTTATTTTATTAAGGCAGTATACAGCAATAGTGCATAATTTATTTTATTTGATTAAGGCAGTATACTACAAATAATGCATTTATTTATTTATTTTTTGCTTTTATTTTATTTTATTTTATTAAGGCAGTAAAGTACAATAATGCATAATTAATTTTATTCAGCAGTAAACTAAATAATGCATTTATTTAATTTAATTTTTAATTTAATTTAATTTTTTATTTTATTTGATTAAGGCAGTGTACTAAAATAATGCTTTTTATTTTATTTTATTTTATTTTATTTTATTTTATTTTAAGGCAGTATTCTACAATAATGTATAATTTATTTTATTTTAAGTCAGTATACTACCATAATGCATTTTATTTATTTATTTATTTATTTTTTGCTGGAGAAGCAAATTTTTTTTGTATTGTAAAATTATTTTCATGATATTTAAACACATTTGTGCACAAATCTTCATAATCTGAATCTGAATGAGTCTGAATGTTGTACATTTAATTATTTAAATTATTTAGGTGTTTTTACTATATTTTATTAAAGTACTGTAATACTTGTTTAAATTTAAATCTGTACAAAGGCAGTACAAGAAATGCATAATGTACAATAATTCATAAATTTTTCACAAATAAGTTCGTAATTCATAAAGTTAATAAATATTTTAATAATTTTTTAAAACTTTTTTTCACAACTTATAATGGGGTGAAAAATGATCTGGATGGTTTTTTTTTCCTGAGATTTACAGTCATATTATCTGCACAGTGCTTTTATACAAAAGATACATGTACACGAGTGCATGTGGTCACATGTTATTTTGACCTGAATTCGCACTAACCTCCTCTGTCACACACACGCCCTACAAACAAAGACACTGGGCACGTTTCCCTGCTCCGCGCAACGATTTTTCGGCATTCATGTCCCAGCATGCCGACGCTCCCCATGTCCATTACTGTATAACAGCAACACAACCGAGCTTCACAGACTCATCTCCGCTTAACCGCCTCGTTTTAATACTCTACTCCATTGCAACCAGCATATGTATCCCACAGCCAGAGGCCAAAACAATCTGTATTGTTATTTCAAAGAGGCTAAATGTTGTCTGCCAGCCATATTTAACCCTGAAGTGAGTGCAAATGCTACAAAGTGTGTGGAATGACAAACTAAATATAAGGACTGAGAATTACTGCCGCAAAGTTACTGCACTTAGCAAAGAAATACACAAACTGATATACAGCAAATGGCTGGGGATAACTAGATGTATTCTTCTGTGAGTCAGTGTGTGTGTGTGTGTGTGTATGTATGTATGTATGTATGTGTGTCTTTTCCTCCAATGCCTCTGCCTTAATTAGTTAGTGGCCAGCTCACAGCCCGGGACGGAATGTGAGATATTTAATAAGAGCCCAACAATGGAATGGCGCTTGTGGCAGGCAGCCGGCCAGGAGGCCAAATTATTAAACTGGCTTCGTGAACTTGATTATGTAAATTAACTTGGAGTGTTCGTGTATGTGTGAGAGAGCGAGATGGGTTGGGAGGAGAAGTGAGAGAGGACGAGAGAGGCCAATGAGTAGTGTAATGCATGACATTGCATTTCTAAATCCAATAAATCAAGTTTCCCTAGTGTG
>JAHKKF010510698.1:0-37527 GCA_019740295.1 Labeo calbasu | reverse complement strand
GAACTAAACAATCAAACGTCTGCTTACAGTTTAGGCCTGTGGCTGTGGTATTAACCAAATTTTATTGTTGATTTCGATGTTAGCTTTCAAGGATCATAAAAAAAGAAGATATGAGGTAAAACTATTCTTTCAACTTCTTTACCTTCACAGCGGTGCGCATTCGTTCCTCTGTAAAACCCAAACTTAATGTCAGAATCACGTGATTGTTGTAAAGTGCGGTCTTTACTGTCGATAAATAAATACACATTGGTGCATTTACAAATCGATATTTTATGTTCATTTCATTAAATGATATTTATTGTACATAATATGAAACAATGTTAATTAAGCTCCTAATTTGTTTCGTTTATATATAGCCTTTATAAACCTAAAACTACTGATAAGAATACCGTTAGGAGAAGAGCAACAATTTACAAAATTACAAATTTACTCACCCCCTTGTCATCCAAGATGTGCATGTCTTTCTTTCTTCAGTCGTAAATAAATTACGTTTCTTGAGGAAACCATTTCTGCATTTTTCTCCATATAATGGACTGGTATGGTGCCCTGATTTTGAACTTCCAAAATGCAGTTTAAATGCGGCTCCAAACGATCCCAGATCCAAAATCGGGGCACCGTAGCAGACTGAAGAAAGAAAGACATGAACATCTTGGATGACAAGGGGATGAGTACATTATATGTGAATCTTTGTTTTGGAAGTGGACTTCTCATTTACAGTACCGGATCAATAAGCAGTATCGGTAAGAGTGGTAATACCTTTAAAACCTTAACGTTACCCATCCCTAGTGTGTGCTGTAATCGTAATGTGTTCAATGTATGATTCTACATATGCTTTGTTTTAAGTGTGCTCACAGGGATTTGCAGGGCTCTATTGTACCACCCACACACAGATCTGTAGAAGCCTGCCCCATATTACACTCCTGCTGACCCATTTAAGGTGTTTAACAAACTGTGGGCCTTATTGCTAGTGCTGTTTGCGGCCATCTTGACAATCCATCTGGACCTCTGAAAGAAAAGTCTTGATTACAGGGGACTGAAGTTGTCCTAAAGTTGACCATTACACAAAAGACATGTGAATGACAGAACAAGATCCTGCCCCCGTGATTACTGGCATCTTGAAGTATCCATGCCTGAGGCACACCTGTCTGGCTTGCAAACACATCTGTGAAAAGCACTTGGTAAAACAGAATCTATTTAAATCAAAGGAATACTGAACAGGCTGTATCCTTTGGAGTGTTTCCTTTAAATATGTATTTTTCATTCAGGCCTCATAATGAAAACAGTTCAGTGATGTGATTTGGTCAAATATCTTTGGATGAAAGATGGAAAATCCTTTCTTCTCTGTTAAAAGGAGAGACTCATTCTACACTAGTGGTGCTTTAAGTCTTGAAAATATTGGGCTGAATGAGACTGTCTTGCATTTGAAGTATCCCGTCTTCTCTCTTTCAGGCCAGGTTTCATTCTCTGCTGAATCTAAGAGATCGATTTCAAAGCAAAGCTATGAAAATGCTAATGCCGTAAAACCTACAGGAGATGAATCCTTAAAATCAGCCCAATAATACCCTCAGCTAAATCTAAGACAAATAGAAAAATGAAACGTCGACTTAACTATGGTAAGTCGACATGTGATTTGACTTAATGCCACAACTCAGGTCGCTCAGCTCAAAATGAAATCATTTACTTGATTTAAGCATTGCACTCAATCCAAGGGTCCTCAGACACACTTGAAAGGATGCAACAGGGAATTGTTTGTTATTTTTTCAAAGTTCTCAGAGAGCAGGTTGTGAATTTGAGCACCTTTGCTCTTGAAGCTGCATATCCTGTGGATATGTCTTTGCAGGAGCTTTCATCATCACTGTTGTGCAAAATAAATGCGTTCTTTTCCTGGAATTGGAGTGTTTAAGGCTAATTGTGTTTTATTTCATCTCTAGAAATGGATTGAAGACAAAAAATGTGCTGTTGTATCAGTGAACACTGATTTACATGATGGTTAAAATGTGTGCAATCTAGAAATGACATTTTAATTAATTATATAATGCTACAATTAACTACTCCAATTAAGTCACATACATATAAATTAGAGGTTGCGCTAGACTTTAACATTGTCTGTCATTTTGACGGACAGGGATGTAAAAATTCCGTCATAATCTATTATTACCCGTCATTTTAATTTTTCCGTATTTTTATTATACAAACATGTTTAATTGCTTTTATTTTTGTTCACATTTTCATTTTTAATCATGAACTTACAGGACGACAGCGCAGTGTTTAAAAACCACAAAATACGCTAGGGCTGGGTAAAAAAAAAAAAAAAAGATTTCTCCATTTTAATAGATTCTGTGGAAGCCCGTTTCCGCCACTGAATAAAAAATGTAAATAAAGGTTATTGCAGCTTGTTATCTAACATTTCTGACTTTTTTCCCCCCTCAGAATTACATGATATAAACTCACAATTCTGAGAAATAAAGTCGTGAGTTATAAAGTCAGAATTCTGAGATATAAAGTTGCAATTCTGAGAAATAAAGTCAGAATTGTGTGATATAAACTGGCAGTTGCGAGTTATTAAGTTAGAACTGTGAGATATAAACTTGCAGTTCTGTGAACATATCAGTCTTTTTTTTTTCTCCTCCGGACTGGACTTTATAACTCGCAATTGCAAGCTTGTATCTTATAATTTTAGACTTTATATCTAGCAATTCTGACGTTATAACTTGCAATTTTGTATTTATATCTCGCAGTTCTGAGAAAAAAAAGTCAAAATTGTGAGTTTATATGACACAATTCTGAGAAAAAAGTCAGACTTGCAAGATGTAAACTCGAAATTGCGAGAAAAAAGTCAGATAATTACCTTTTTTATTTTTTATTCAGTGGCGGAAACGGGCTTCCTAATTTTTATGAACCAATATTGATTCTTAAATCCCAGTTGATCTTTTGTTTTATGCTGTTTTCAGTTGATGAATGAACAGAAGGCGTACATATTGTGTCTCCCATCCAATAAATTGCAATAGGCTGAGCTCTGTGCTTTGTTGCTTTTGATATGAAACAAAGTCAGATTTCAATTTTTTTCAATTTCATTAGGAAATTCAAGCATTAAATACCATTTTGGTGCTCTTTAATGTGGCGTGATAGATCGCTGTAGCTAAAGTGGGTAGGTTACTCGCCTGTGCTTAATCAAACGCATATCAAAAGATTTGTGACAGTTTCATTTTTGTTCTGGATCCTGTGATCTGCTGTCACACTGGAGCGCACTCGCCACCAACTGATCAGGGGTGGGAACAGCTACAATTTACAAAATCACCCACAGTATTATCTGTCAAAGTGACGGGGAGCCTTCAGATTTTCCCGTCACTGATAGAAAAAAAAAATCTGTCAATGACGGACTATTTCCGGTTTGCGCAACCTCTGATATAAGTATATTAAAGGGGCACATATCATAAAAATGTGACTTTTTCCATGTTTAAAAAAGTTAACAAGTAAAGCATGTTAACTCTTCAGTCGTTGGCTGCACAGACAAGCACAGAACACTACTTAGAGTCTCAGCCTCAGAGGAGACAAGAAAGCAGTGGATTTATTGATTTATTTACTGTATATTACGCTGCTGCCACTCAGATCTAATATAAACCTGCAATTTTCCCCAGCTGTTTACTCTCACAGACATAACTGCCTGCTTTTGTAACTTGTGTGTTTTTAATATAAACTTGTGTGTATTTGACAGTTTAAGCGCAATAAGGCATGAAAGTGATCTTAGTATAGTACTCACATGCCCTGTGACAGCTGCTTTCTGTGTGCATGCTTCTGATGTGTGCGCTCAGAAAACTGAGAATCAGTTTAAACTAATATGGCTTTAAAATGCATATTCAATTTCAGCACATTAGACATGATAATTAAAACGAAACAGATGTTTTTTAGCAAAGTATCAGAGGTATGAACTGTATTCTGGAAAAGGAGGCGGGGAGCAGCAGCTCATTTGCATTTAAAGAGACATGCACAAAAAAATTGTGTGTTCTGCTTCCACTCAAAATAGGCATTTAGAAAATTATATAATAAATAATCTGAGGGGTATTTTGAGCTGAAACATCACAGACACATTCTGGGGACACCTGAGACTTATACAGTATTATGTCTTGTAAAAGGGGGTATAATAGTTCTCCTTTAAATTAGAGTGGCAAAAGAAAGCACCGATTAGACCGTCTAAATTCGACTTTTTATTGGTTTTATTATTTTATTAATCACTAAACTGTAGTGATAATAATTACTATTGCCAGCCCTAGTAATGATTATCACAGACTGCTCCCTTGCTTTACTCATCAGGAAAAAAGGATTTCTCCATTTTAGTGATCAAACCAAGTCGGTCAGAAGCTTTCTAGTAAATGTTTAGCTTTCTCCTCAAGTGTACATTCAAAGAGCGAGAGAAAAAACTAAAGGAGAGATTGGGTTCTGATGAGAGCAGAGAGAGGTTTGTCATCAAGTTTTCTAAGACAATTCAGATCTCAAATAGTCTTTTCAATGACACTTCAAAACAATCAAACAATGGAGCCCATCTGTCTTGTGTGTTTTATTCCGGCTCTGCCGTGCTCCGAACACCCTGCGGTGGGAAATGAAAGCCCATGGTGCTTTATGTTGTAATCATTCGCCAAACATTCGCAAAAATACGTGTGTGTGTGTACAGAATTGTGAAATTTCCTGAAGAGACTACGAAAGTCCTTCAATTCTCATTAAACTGCAGTTTAATGAAAAACATACTTAAAAACTTTGACGTACTGAAATGAAGTGGTGTTTACAGAGGTAAATATATTCATTGTCATTTACTCTATTTATGTCTTGTGGAACACCAGAGAGCTGATAAATGATTTCATCTCTGTGTTGATCACGGACCAGTGATGTACAGAAATGTGTTTTCTTAAACACAATAGATATTTCTTAGAAGACACATTGACTGCAGTAATTCTAGAAGTTAAAAAGTTTGAGTTGTTGTGCAGTAGTTAACACTCAAATTGTGTTGCTAATGCAAGTTTAAATTGGTCTGTTTCCTCAGTAATTTTATTTTATTTTGCCACTATATCTATAGAATAATGAAGCAATAAGCTGCCGACAAGCACTCTTTTTTTAGATAGACCTTAAAGAAAAACACTTCATCTAGCTTTAAGCCTTTACTCGATATGTCTGCTTACACCACCTTCTGATTAATGACTCTGTCGTCAAATTACAGTTGCTTTTCAAGGGTGTTGTACTAAAACAAGCACTTGTTGACCTCTGTCTACACAGGTGATAGTATGTTAGTGACCCACTTGTAAACCCAGGATAGTTTTACCCTAACAAAACTCCCTTCACCAAACATCTCCAGTGGTGACAAGGTGATTTTAACCTTGTCCATTGGGGAGTGCCGTGCGGGACGCGGAGGATTGTCTAAATGTAAATAAGTGAAGCGTCGCGGAACAGGTTTCCCTGAAGCTCAGCTGTAATGGATAACTGCACCCGGTCAGTAATTACTCACTGTCTCTCCTCCATGGTGTTTTCATTACTCCCCTTATGATCTGTCAGCGTCGACATGAAGAGTCTTTGGATATCTCCCTTTGTTGTGCTCGATAGAGCCACCTTGTGAATTTCCGCAAACTTTTCGACACCTCATTCTGCGCTCTCTCAGTGACTGGCCCACTCATTGATTGAGGTTCAGGAACTTGTTTTATAATTCGACTGGATGAGATGAAAGTTGGTATAACATGTTCCTGTTTCTCTCCTCTGTGCGCATACACACAATTGACATTTTATCACAAAATTATTTTATTATATAAAAATGTGATTGTTTTTTACATTTATTTGATCACACTTTTTTTCTCCATAATCTTGTCCTGAAATCAGCTGGAGACCCTTAGATCCATTCGTTTGAGTTGTTGTCCTGAAAGTACAATCATTAAGTGACACTTTCTGCCAAATTTGTCTCATTGACAATGGTATTGAGAGTTTTAGGCTTTTTGGATATTATCCCCAGCCCAGGATGCAAGATTTGCTGGTGAACAATATAGCTAGACCAGCCTCAAACCATCATAAACCAACCTGGAACAGCAATCAATTCATACCTCTCTTAGATGGTGTTCACAGAAGCATTCTAGTACTTGATTTAGTGATTTAGTGATTTATTTAGGGCCCTATGATTTCCAAGATGCGTAAAATGTGGACTGAATCATGGATTCCAGTCATAAAAAATTGAATTTACTGTAGAATGTGGAATGTCACGGAATTTGCCAATTTTTGGATTAATAAATCAAAAGTAAGTCAGTACACTTAAACCAAAATGCTATATGGACTAGTGTCCTTAAATGTTAAGCCGCAAAAATACATTAAATATGTATCCTGCACGTTCTGTGTGTTTCTGTGTGAATGAATGGCGATATATGGTTTTGTTTACACACTATGCACATACTGAAGCGTGCTTGGTTTTCAGCCTCCGCAATATAAAACTGCTTTCGCAGATTCGCTTTATGAACAGTTTTTTTTTTTTTTTTGAGAAAAACCATATACAAGCAGAAACTTAAAGGTCTTCATAGCAACCTGACAAAATAAAAGTTCAGTTTAACTTGAATAAACTATTATTTAATGTAATGATAGTACTACTACTAATAAAATTCGTAGTAAAACATTATTTTTCAAAGCAATATTTACCAAAACAATTTAGCAGAAAAATGTAAATACACAACGCAATATTTATGAAAAAAAAAAAAATATATATATATATATATATAATGGCATCTAGAAAAAGAAGAGAAAACAGAGTTTAGTAAAAATGAAACTGAATTTGAGAAAAAAATAAAAACATTTAATTTTTGTTAGACTTTTAATAAACTGCTGTTAAATATATATATGAATAATAATGGTTTCAATTCATTAGACATGTTTTTAATTGATAAAATGTCATTTTAACCATTAAATCAGATTCTAGAAAAAATTTAATGGAAAAAAATGGAATCCTGAAGAATTAAAATGGAAAAAAATGGATTTTGTGAAAAAATAAAACCAACCTGGTCTATTGATTAAAACGTAATTGTGAGACATTTCTGTTATTCCGACAGAAATATCCACTGGTGCTAAAAGAGTGTTCGGTTTTTTTCCCCCTGGAAAGATGAACATACATATGGTACGTTTTATGTAAAGTCAGTTCTGACTTGAAATGTCGGCTGAGTGGCGCTAACTGTAATGCCACCTTTCTAAGACCTTTCAATCATTTTATTTTTTTTTATGGCATAATGCACACCTTCTCAAATGTAATCCAAGTTAATATCCTACTTTTTGTAGGATTTCTAGGCATTTTTCATGTTGCAGTTTTAGTTTTTTCTCACAGCTTATTTTGCTCAAGGGTTTTTTTTTTTAGTGTGAGTCAGAGTAAACTGCAACGCAAATAGAGTCTCATGAACGTACAGCCTTGTACAGAAGACCAATGGCCAAGGTCAGGATTTTTCATTCAAAAACTTTCATTAGCCTGTGGATTGAAGTGAAAGCTCCTAAATACAATAATATTACAACATAAGGAAATTGTGTAATATTAATGGTTTTTCATAATAACTGTTTAATAACCATAACATGCAGTAAGAGCCTTTGTGTAAATTTCTTTCTTTTTTTTTTCTTTTTTTTGATGCGTAGGCTGTAGCTTCTGACAACGTTTTGAAATTAACCCTCACTGTGAATTTGAGGATGTTATAATGTTATATTATAATGTTATTGTTTTATTTCTATATTTGATCACCCTATCCACACATTTCCTACGCCCCATGAGGCCTTGCGTCAAAAGTGGGAGCGTCAAAGTAAACAAGCGGGATGTGACACACATTCATTTAACAGTTGACAGGAGCGATGGGCAAATGAAGCCTCGTGAAGCACAGAGACTTTCCTCTGACTGTTTCGGGAAAAGATTCAAAGCTTCGAGAGTGTCGAAAACAGCGCAGTCTGGTGGTTAGTATAAAAATAAAGCAGCCTGTGAAGCTCTGTCGGAAGAAGCATTCACCACAATTTCCATAAATCGATCTATGTTATATGCACAAATTAAAGCCTAACCGTGTGTGTGTTTGTTTGTTGAATTTCTGACTCTGATAAATTAATTTACCCATTGAACAGTGCCAATAAATGCCAGTACAAATATCAGTATGATGTAATAGAAGACTAATGTACACATATATTAGTTGCATATGGCATATATTTAATTTTCCTGAAATAATTTGTATTCTTCATATTACTTGTATGACTGGGTATTTAAAAATGTAATTATTAAATAAGTCCCAATGAAAATGTACTGGCAAAGTAAGATCTGGGGGTCGAACATTAGGACACGCTAAGTGAATCACGCACATGACTGGACAGAAAGTGAGACTTCTACGAAACGTATTTCTACGTTTACAAGCCTCGAATCGAGGCTTCATCTGGCATGACCTTTAACACAAGCTCTGGTGTCTCAGTTCAAATGTCATTTCACTAGTTAAGTCATTCAAGATTTAGCGATCCAAACTTGCTAATGATGTGGGAACACAAATTTGAAAAGCATATGTTGTCCATTAGAACGTAATGACATCTTTCATAAAGGTGTGGATCTTTACAAAGTAAACAATGGTCTAAAAAACACTTAGCCTCTTCGCTAATTAGCACACAAAATACCATTGGTATTCTACGTCCGCTGCCTCACCGGAAGTTGTACCCATGTTCTTTTTTACAGTAGCGCCCCCCCGGAAACTTGTGGATACAAAACAAAATATCATAATTCCAGTCAGTCTGCAATTTGTGTGTTTGCGCTTCTTGAACGACTTTAACACACGTCTGACTTGAAGTTAATGGGGTGACCCCTACGGTGGCGGAACATGCGGAGGTAAGTATCATTTTGGTTGTCCACCTACTGTACTATCTGCACTACACTTAAACCTACCCGATAGCATGAACAATAGCGATTGTGACAATCCCAAGCATGCCGTTTTAGCTTGTTTCGCATCCTAAGTCCAATTCCATGCCAGCTGTGCTACTGAGCAAGCTTGTTACATCCGGAAAGCGAAACATATGGAGCTGTAATTATAACTGTACGAAAACGATTATAAGCGCTTGCTGTTTTACCACCTCCAGTGTTCATTTCTGTCGGAAACTGCAGTGATATGTACTTATTTCACGTCTCTAGAAAACGTTACCACAGGTATGTTTTCGTCATGAGATCAGGTAGAATAAAACGGATTTCGTAGGGCCCTATTTATTTGTACAGAAAAGTACAGTTAAATACAGAAATAACTGTTGATATTGTTATATGCTGTCAGTTATATGTTATTTATGAGATGCATCATTTAATAAAGATGCGTCATATAAGATGCATGATTTAATCAATTTTGCTTTAGCCTTGAGGCATTTGTTAGCTATGATATATCTGTCTGCATATTCATTTTTAAAATTCAAAATCTAAAAATTACTATTTGTCCTCTGTGTATAGGAGTTAAACTTTGTTATAAATGTTGAGATTTAAGTAGAAGGATGGACTCTTTTAATCTGCTCTCTATTTGTCACTCCATCATTGCAACTGTAGAAACATGGTGGATGTGTGAGAGGCGGCGATGACGAGTGACAATGGGAAAAGTAGGCCAGGAGAAAACTAAGCGCATGACACATGTAAACAGCAGTGAAATCTGTTTAAATACAAATCTCTGTAGAGTCAGGTTTATATTCGACAAATACCGATGTCTTATTTCATTCCCCTCCGCCCTTCGCTTCCTCCGCTCAGAGAGAGTGCCGTCAAGTGCTTGGTTTGCATGCAGGTGCTAAAATCACACAAAATCCCACTCGCTGTTTTCTCAGAGGCTAATTAATGGTACTTTGAGAGCCGCATCTAATAATTCAAGGTTAGCAAAAGACCAAGGGTTACGATTTAATGAGAATGTGTTGGGTAAAACAATGTTTTGCCACCACTATGTGAGGAAGGCGCTGATGAATTAATGAAATTGTCATACTTTACAGGAACTATGGGAATTAATAGTTGCTATGTCACCATCAACTGACATCTATTAATGTGTTGAGGAGGATTTCCATTGAATTACATTTTCACAGATTTGTTTAGTTTAGAGTGACCTGAAGTGTTTGTTTTCCGGGTCTTTCTTATAGATTAATTAATTAATTAATTAATTAATTAAAATACCTGTTGGGCATCCTGCATGTTTCATTTTTGGCTAGCTCCTCACAGGTGAAGCTTCCATGATTTACAGTCTCATTACAAGATGTCACATAAAATGAGACGGGATGCTCAATCATATCTGTGAGGCAAATTAATCGCCAAATTAAATAGTATCCTGTAACTTGCATTTATAATATGATTAAGAAGTAACTGCCTATCTCTGCCCTAGTCCTAAACTAGGCTTTCTTTTTATCCTGTAAAATATACCCCCATCCATGGTAAAATGAATTTATGACTATTATATATCCTTCAACCTTTCGCCCCTCGAGTTCCCTCCATAAAATATCATGGGGAAAATGTGTGAATAGTGCCAGAAGGAACCACTTAACAGTAGATTGTATGGAAATTAAGCTATAAAGGCATAAACATTGTTAATTAAAACCTGAGAAACTGAGAAGTGTAAATGTTAAAATATGGCATGCAACAAGCCACAGCAGGATGCCCCTGAGGTGCTAGTGTATTTTTAAGCAAGTTTATTAATTCAAACATACTACAGCAAAACAAGTAAATGTATATACATATATTAATTAAATGATAATGCATTTATTAAATTAAATAAATTCATTGTTAACTAACATACACTACCGTTTAAAAGTTTGGGGTTGGTAAGTTTATATTTTTAATAGTAAAAACACATTACTTTTATTGAGCAAGGATACATTAAATTCATCAAGTGACATTTTTGTAACATTATTTAAGTTTTTACGCTTTCAAAAAAATACTGTTTTTCCTAAATATTAAATTTTCTATTTATCAAAGAATACTAAAACAATGTATCACATTACAATATTTCTCGAACATATTAAAGGAGACATATCATAAAAATCTTAGTTTAGTGCTTACAAGCTGCTCCCTGTCCATGTACTTTGGATGTGTAGGCTCAGAAAACCGTATATTACTGAAGTTTAAACTAATACGTCTTTAAAACTCAGGATTTCAGCATGACAGACATGATTATCAAAACTAAACAGATATTTTTTGTATAATTGAGTATCTGAGGTATGAGCTGTAAAAGCACAGACCTGTTCTGGAAAAGGGGGCGGGGAGCAGCAGCTCATTTGCATTTAAAGAGACATGCGCAAAAACAGCGTGTTTCTGCTTTTTCTCAAAATAGGCATTTTCATAATGATATAATAAATGATCTGTGGGATATTTTGAGCTGAAACTTCACAGACATATTCTGGGGTCACCTGAAACTTATATTACATATTGTAAAAAGGGACATAGGTCTCCTCTAAAATGATTTCTGAAGGATTACAGTGAATCCTGGAGTATAACTGCTGAAAATTCAACTATGCTATCACATGAACTAATATTTTCAGATAGAAAACAGTTATTTCACAATATTGATTTTTAATGTATTTTGGTCAAATAAATGCAGTTTTGTTAAGCATAACATACACTCTTAATTGACTGTGTAAATGATTTACATTCAGTTATTGTTTTAAGGCTGTTTATCACAGACAAAACATAATTGCAATTATATGTCAGTCTCTTTTTCTATAAGAAAATTAAAATCTGCAATGTTTGTCTTGCATTATTAGTCTGATGAACAGCATTATCATTGTAATTTAGGAAAAAATGATTTTGAACGCTGAACACTGTCTTTATATTCAAAGCCGCTGTGCTGATCAAAGATAAATTCAATTCGCCCTGCTGGTATTCAATGACTGTGCAAAAGTCAACAGCTTTGTGATTTAATATCCCAATGAATGATAAGCTATTTATCGCTCACACAGCGGAGAATTCTTTAATTAGAAAGATTTGCTTATACACTTAGGCTTTGATAAAGAAAATTCAGCCTTTTCTCTAGCTCTTAAGATATGAGATCTTTCTAGGCATCTAGCATTTGGTTATTCAAAATATCCAAGAGCAATGATTCCCAACCACATGTACTTAAGCTGGTCCCAGGGGTACTTAGAAAGATTTTGATTTGCTTTGGTAAACCTGTAAGTCTTGTAAATTCTCATTAAATTTGTATAAATGTTGGCATAATCGCTCTTGGGTGATATTGTGATACTTGTTGTGCTTCAGTGCTTTTTTAAATTCCACCTTACAAAGACTACAAATGACTTCACTTCTGTTAAATGTCCCATCTGGATCTGATTTGTGACTGAATTCACAGATATTTCTTTCTCTGAGAATTTCTCTCATAGACAAAACAGACATATGAGCTCAGTTGTTTTATTAAAGGGACTTGTTTTTTGTTTTTTTCATGAATCATTGTGATGGCGGCCAGTTTAATTATATTAATGATCATGTTAAATAATTTCATGAGTTTAAAAGGAGCGCATTTTAGGTTTGGTGTCAGTGAAGAAGATTTTTAGATGTTGTTATGCTTCTCAACTTTTTTCCTGTCTTTGCTGTCTTACCAGCTTGCATACTCTATTTAAATGTCTTCATCTCAGTGTAGGTGTGTCAAACGCAGAAGCAGGGAGTCGTTATGACTCACAAATGAAGGAAGGAGTGATATGAGGCACAGCCGGAGGTCTATGGATTGCAGCATCTGCTTAAAACGCAGAGACGTGAAGAAACAGACGCTATTAAGTGTTTGCAGGGAAGAGGGGTCTTTAGTCAGTATTACAGAAAAATGGTTTCCCTGACCATTGTGCTGTTATTACAATCGCTTTTACCTTCAGAAATCGCAAGGCTGACTATAAAGTGAGCGCAGAGGTGAACATTACTGTGGTTGATGTTGCACATTAACTGAATTCATTGAGTGCAATTAATTCTCCTTATTGATTGGTCAAAGTTTAATCAGGTTTTAAACGTTAATCTTGCTGTATTTAAGCATAAATCGTGTGAAATTTGCCCCTCTGCTCTTGCCCAATGATTATTGAGACAGTGATCCACCAGAGTCCCCTTGATCTATACATTGAGTGACATTCATTAAACTCTTTAAGTTACAGTGTATCTGTGTTAGCTGACTGCATATGTAATTTGCACTACTGGTGGTTTGATTAGATGAGGTGGTTGAATGTTTCTTCTTTCTTTACAATGCAATGTTCATTTTGTTGGCGAATGATTTTTGTCATAATTTTCGTCAATGTCGTTTTTTCACATATACAAAAACAAGATAATAATGAGATCTGAATGATAACGAAAAAATGTTGAAAAAATTCTATTGACGTTTTTGTCAACAAATAAAAATGAGATGAAAATGTTAGGGAGGGACAATTAAGGAAGAGATCCGGACAGAACTAATCTGTGTGATAAGAATGTAAGATGCAAATTTGAACTGTAATGCTCTGATCTATCCAGCCAGACAAAAGTTTGCACACACTTGTTGCCCGTCTCAGTAAACGTTCAAAAATATCAGCATATGGGAGTAAGAGAAAGCAGACATATGATAAATGAGAAAAAGTGTGACAAATCTACTTGTTTTTTTAAATGCAAAGCTCCTCTCAGACAGTGCACAAGTACTGAAATCAGTTCTCTTTCACACCTTATTACCCTTGAATTGACAAATACACACAAAAAGGCCAAATTGTCTGTTTTGGCAAGTATTCATGTAAACACTGTTGGTTATATCTTATCTTATATGTCTTAAAGGGACAGCAGGTTAATTTAGTTGTCTGTTTCATTAATGTTAATCAAACAACAAAAGACAGAGAATGATTTTGCATTTTGAACAAATCTGGTGAGTCAATGATTCCCTGATCAGTTCATAAAAACACTTTCTTACTTTGTTCTTGAATGAATCATTCATTCAAGAACAGTCAGCTGAATAAATGACTCAATGACTTGCTTATTAAAACAGTGGCTTGCTGCCACCTACTTGTAGGCCTAATTTTATTTCCATATTAAAAAGTATAATTCTATTTTTCTCTCATTTCATACTTCTATATTCCAGTTTTTATATTCAAAACATTAATCTCATAATATTATTTATTCAGTTTGTAGATGCAGTGTAAATGCCTCTGGCCTTTTTTTTCTTATTTATTTATTACAATTTTTTTGGCTAGTAGATGTTATGAATGGTCGGTAACTTCAAAATTTAGTAGCCAAATTGGCTGGTGAGTGAAAAAGTTAATTTCAAACCCTGAATCTAATTAAGTACAGAAAAAAAAAAAAAACTAACACAATAATCAGTGACATACATAAGACCTGATATACTGATTTTCATTGTTGTTACCCGTTATGAAGGTAACACCAGTGACAGTGACAATTTTCATGAAAAATGCATTTTACCAAAGGACTGCTGCAAGGTAGCTGCAAACCACATGTTGTCAATTACGGTATACTCACTAAATTACGTAGTTGAATCCATTTGTATTCTAGTTTTTTTTTTTTTTTTTTTTTACAATTCCCTAACAATAAAGTAGGTCACACCAGTGACTTCAACTAAAAGCTTCATATGAAATGAGAAAACTTCTGATAACTAAAAAGAGACAGTGGACTTAACATGGGTCTTTTTCATAGATCTTTAGGAAACAGGAAGAAGGAAGTCAAGAGATGTCATCAAATGTGATTTTTATTTTAAAAAATTGTTTTGTTAAACAGTGACACCAGGGAACCACTACTTTTATTATATATTGTATAATATTTATTTAGCATTTAGTTTTTTAATGCCACCATATATTTGTTAGTTATGAATACATTATTGCATTTTAAATGGTCCTCAAATTGACCTCAAATAAAGCACTTTCCTTCTGTACATGGCTGTAGGGAAGAGGGCATTTGGAATTCTATATAATTAATTTAAAAACAAATATTGCCATATTAATGGCTCAAGAAGGCTTAAGAAAACATAAAGAAATTGTAATTTTCATAGAATGACCCATTTATAGAGAGAGAGAGACAGAGAGAGAGTTTGGAAATTTTAGATAAATGCAGTCCGTAAGCTCTGCCTCTTTGTCGCCATCTCTGTGTTGAAACCTGCCATTTCAATTATTTGCGGAGTAATCTTCATTACGTGGGTTGTACACCAGCACGGCTCCAGCGGATGGATCTAATGTTTTGAGGCGTATGTATGACTGTCAGTCACCGCACCGGTGGAAACTGTACTTCAGAATCACAGATTCTAGCCTGCGTGTTGGAATATATGACCCAAATAAGAATTTTCAAGGGATACTGTCATCTGAACAAGTAAGTAACAAATCTGCCACCTTTGCGACTGTGATTTAACGATCGCTTAGCTCATATCACATCAAAATGTGGAAATTATTATTGTTATACTTTGTTCTCAGTTGTTAATGCTAACAACATAAGCACTGCGTGACTACATATAGTGTGTATTAACGTGTAGATTTCAATTTCTGTAGTCTAAAACTAAAACTAAAACAACTCTGATGACTAAAATAAGACTAAAAAAAAGACTATTACTATAATAAATCTTAATTTGCTGTCTAAATTAACACTGCCACAATGACATTGATTTTTTATTTTAGATTCTTCAGATCTAAATCACCAAATTAAAATTAAAATTCTGTCATTTACTCACCCTGTATGACTTGTTTTTTTCTTCTGTGGAGAATATTTTCAGAGGCCTCAAATGTCTCATTCCTTTTTTTGTACATACAGCACGCATCAGTGGTAACCAGAACTGCTTGGTTACCAACATTCCTCAAAATATTTTCTTTTGTGTTCTGCAGAAGAAAGAAATGTGTTCAGGTTTGAAACGACATGAGGGTGAGTAAATAATGGCAAAAATGTTCCTTTCTGGAAATGGACTTAACACTGAACAAGTTATGACCCATCACCATACCAAAATAGTTTATTGTACAAAATTAAATATTCATTAAAAACATTAGAATTTATTAATATTACCATGAACTGCACAGGCCCAAAGACATGCTGAATTATTTACATAACATAAGAAGTTTGACAGTTTGGTAAAGGAGTGTGAATTACCTCATATTTAATCCAGTTTAATTGAATCCCATTTTATTTTACTAGCATACTGTAGTTTTGTTCTTTTTTGCCACAAAGACTGGAATTTCCATCTCCACTTTGAAAGTGATTAAACATATAAAAATAAATATAAAAATGTTTATTCATGTTTATTATCAGAACTATGCACATTAATATTTTATTGTTGCACACTAAAATTTTATCATTTATATTGTTTACGCTGCTCTCTGCAGCCCACCAGTTGAGATCCATTTCTCTAAATTGTAGTTTCCTTGAAAAAAAAACAGAGATTATAAGTTCTTTGAAGAACCTAAAGAGGTTCTCATGAGGCATCAGGCTGTAA
Source organism: Labeo calbasu (assembly GCA_019740295.1). Lineage (NCBI taxonomy): Eukaryota > Metazoa > Chordata > Actinopteri > Cypriniformes > Cyprinidae > Labeo > Labeo calbasu. The sequence continues at coordinate 21,145 of JAHKKF010510698.1, read as the reverse complement.
AACCCATACAGTTTTTTGGAATAAGAGTGAATATGTGCAGGCAATTAAAATTCACTCTCATCTATGAATTCATGGAATAATAGTGTTTTCTATCCATTAGCATTCTCATTCATCTCCGTGACCAGTTTTCAGGACTTGCCGCCTTTGAGCATGTGCTCGCAGAACTTTTTTGAGCCAGACACCTGATTTATTTCTTTGGAGCTGTAGAGAAATAATCGACTGACGTCATGACATGCTGACTGCTTGATGGGACCATGAGCACATACATAGTCCTGAACCCTACAATCAGTTCTGAACCCCACTGGCAAAGTCCATTTTACACTTATAAGAGCCCTCAAGAATGACTATTCTAGTGATAATAAAAATATCCCTATGTACCACTCAAAAATGTTTTCTTTCACATTCTGTTCTTTTGAACTTTCTATTCATCAAAAAGTCCTATTCCTACAAAAATGGTAAGCAGGACAACTGTTTTCAACATTGATAATAAGAAATATTCCTTGAGCACAAGGGGAAACAGTGCCAGATAAAGTCAATATCTCGTCTTTGTTCTGGATCAGTTTTCTCCACCGTTCGTTACAGTATGTACTACAAGGTTAAGAGGTGTCACTGTAGTTTCTGTGTTAAAAAACCTAGTTTCTTATTGCACATAAAGCCACACACTCTGGTAATGGATGATAGAGCATGTGTCATGTGGTCTCTTTCAGCTGTCTTGTTAATTTGCTGAGTCGGAGTGTAAATCACGGCTGGGCAATACCCAGCACGTCCAACCGCCTCTGCGTTTTATCTCTTGGCTTTTGTCAAACAGGCGCCGGGACATGTCCTACTTGCAAATGGCAAGTTGAAGCCTCCTAAGGCATGGGAGAAGGTTCCAATTATAGCACAGCATATTTTTCTTTGGCAAAAAAGGCTGAAAGAGCAGATGGGTATCAAACAACAGTGACAGGAGTTCAAGGGGGTTATCACAAACCTTGCCAATTACCGCGTTACCCACGAAACAAGAAACAATGGGCAGATCAAAGAGCCTCTTATGACTCATAGCAGTTGTTGTTTACAAAACTCTGAACTGGAAACCAATGCTGCTTTAATGTACAACAAGATTTTTTTCTAGACTAGATGTATTTTTGCGTAAGCTAACGGGATTTGACCACAAAGTGACGTCAAATGCTTTCTCTTCTGTACCCTTTTCCTCTATCAATTGCTCACTCTAAATTGGCCAAATATGGTGATTTTCTATAGAGGTCATAATGGATGTGGTGTTTGTGTGCTAGGGAGCAGTTTTGGACTCTTCAGAGACATTGTGCATTATTCTCTTTTGGTGCGCTGCTATATGTAGAAGCCTTTAGTTTTCTTTACTAGCACTGACGGCTTTTGTCCCGCTCAGCCTTTATGCTTGAAAGTGGTCTTCCAGGAAAATCATCTTGCAAAATGTATCGAAGTAACTCTAGTCATGGAAAAATGTAATACTTGAGGAAATTTCCAAATTATGTTGATAGCACTTAAGTGGTTGTGATGCTAGTGATGCATTCTTATGTTGTAGGCATCCAGTATCTCTTTAATTATCTTCAATAAGATGACTTGAACAATGATCCAAAAAATGCTAATTCTTGTCCTCATGTCACTTCAAACTTGTTTGGTGAACTCAAAAGATAAGCAGTGAGTTGCGGTATTGCTCTGAAATCTTTGAATATCTGTTTTTTTGAGGCAATTTGAGGCTTTTGAAACTATAACCTAATCAAATGAAATATTCAAAGAACATTTGGCAGCTTTAATGGCAGCTTTAAAGGATTAGTTCACCAGAATAAAAATTTTCTGAGAATTTACTAACCCCTATGTCATTCAAGGTATTCATTTCTTTCTTTCTTCAGTCGAAAAGAAATTAAGGTTTTTGAAGGAACACATTCCAGGATTTTTCATGGACTTCAGTGGGAGCCAATGGGTTGAAGGTACAAATTGCAGTTTCAGTGCAGCTTCAAAGGGCTCTACATCTTATAAGTTTTGTCTATTTATATTTATGTATGTGTATTTTATTCTCATCTTATGTTTATTGCCTGTATGTTGTTGCTGTCTCTGTGTACTGGAAGCTAATGACACTAAAACAAATTCCTAGTATGCGCAAGCATACTTGACAATAAAAGCTCTTTCTGATTCTGATTCTGATTACATGATCCCAGGTGAGGAATAAGGGTCTTATCTAGTGAAACAATTGGTCATGTAAAAAAAAAAAAAATTAATAGGGGTGTAACGATACATGTATTCGTACCGAACCATCACGGTGCGGGCATCTCGGCGTGGTGCATGAGGCCTTACAATGAATACAGGTAATTCACCGTCAATCCAGAAGGGTTGTACTGATTCTGAATGTGTCTCTCACTTACAAAGGAGTATAACGTTACTTTAAAGGCTTGCGCACTTGACTGTTTGCGAAATGGAGCTTTGTGCTCTTGTATCCTACTGCTCTCATTTAGCACAAATCCAAATATTCCATAATATTTTCATATTTGCGATGTATCCACATGCTAAACTGTTATTTATTATGTAAATTTTAGGCTTTGTAACGTTACTTCAGTCGCGTTCTAACGGTGAAACAGTGAGGCGGGCGCGCTAATGTTTGGTTCACTGCGTTCCCCATTCAGTCGGTCACTTCGAGTCACGTCGGTGACCGACGAATTGGGATCTCGCTTAGAGAGACCAATCTACTTCGAGTGTAAACTAAACGAGCCAATGTACATTGGCATGCGATAATTGCATCCAGCTGCCGCTGATCACAGCGCGAGTATAAATATGTAGCAGGTGCAGCGCATAGTCAGCTTTTCGCTTCGGAGCCGATCGAGTCTTCAAGCAAGATACAGAGAGAACGAGTCCAGCAAAACTGTACCTGCTCGTGTGTTGGCGGCAGGGCGCTTCAGCGGCGGTGGTCTCCTTAGTCGTGTGGGAAAAAGCACACATTAGGCTGCACTACCCCCTTCTGTGTTGCTGTGGTCATCTCCCCTGTGCGGCTCAGCACTCAGAGCAGTTTCCTAAAAGAGCTTTCACGGGTGGACGTCTTTATAAAGACGCGGCGTTTAAACATGCCCTTCCACCTGTGCGCTTCTGGATGCGGTCGTTACCTGGCGCCGGGTGATGGTCACGATCGTTGCCTCATGGTCAGGTCTGGGCACTAAGCACACTGAGGCAGCTTTTGTGGATGAGTCATGCTCTCATTGCGGGACGATGACCGACGGCGAGTTGCGGACCAGACTCCATTTCCTGCCAAGGGTGCCGGTTCCTCTGCCCAGATCTAGCGTTCCCCCCAGCAAACGTTGGAAGGGCGCCACCTCTGGCGGGGAGCTGACTGGTCTAACGGTGACTGTGAGGAACTCCCCAAAAAGGAGGGTTCCTCCTTCCACCAGCACCTCGCAGCCAGTGGAGCGGCCAAAGGACCAGGCTGGACCTTCCCGTGAGGTACCACTTGTGTCTTTTGGGGCTTCCCCTGACGATCGGATGTCGATTGCGGCATCGGAGGGTGAGCCAGACCTCTCAGGGGAGGATGATCTGAGCACACTGGCACCTACCAGGCGGTCAGTGGTGCCGGATACGGACCCTGAGATGATGTCTATGCTTGCCCGGGCGGCCGAGAGTGTAGGGCTTGATCACGTCCCGAACCCTCTCTGCTGGATGATTGGTATCTCAGAGTGGCTTGCGCTGGTTCCCAGGGCCCCACCCCGGTACCTTTCTTCCCGGATGTGCCCGCTCAGGTTGCGAGCTCACTCAACTAGAAGTGTTGCATCCTCCTGGGCGCTGACTCGTGGCGCCTCGCTGACAGATATCTGTAGAGCTGCGGGCTGGGCGACCCCTAACACGTTCACTAGATTCTATAGCCTTCGTGTAGAGCCGGTATCCTCCTGTGTTCTCACCTCAAACGGGCAGAAGCACTGAGTGGCCCCGGTTCGGGTCGGCTTGCAAAAACTGCTCCAGAGTGTCCATACAGTAGACCCTGTTGAGCTCCTCCATCCCTTCGGCAGCCAGACGTAGAGGAGCGTCAGGCGTCAGGCCCTCACTCGACGAATCCATGAGAACCGTTAGAGGGCTGGGGTCCTTATGAGAGACCTAAGTGGATCCCATATGTGTAAAAGTCCACAGTATAGCCTCAGAGCCCGTGTTTCCCAGCAGATCGTCTGCCATTCCAAGAAGGTTACAGTCACCTCCAATCTTCTTTATGCTCCTGAAAAATAAGTCATGTGTGTAAATGCTTCAAAACCTCCTACAGGAAAGGTGGGGCTTCCGCACATTCCCAGTGCTCCAGTTTTACGGAAGTGGGTAGTGCTATGTTATACAGTGGTATTCTTGTTGCGAGCCCGGCCTAGGCTAGGAAAGGGGCACAGGGAGCTCGCTCAGGACACTGGAGGGGGACAGCAGCCGTGGGGCTTTGGTAGGGATCCCAATTCGTCAGTCACCGACGTGACTCGAAGTGACCGACTGAATGGGGAACGTCTCGGTTACGTATGTAACCCTCGTTCCCTGAAGGAGGGAACGGAGACGTCACGTCACGTCGTCATGGCTACTGTACCACCGCTGAGCCGCTGGGTCACCGGCTCAGCTCCTCTGTGAAAACCTGACTATGCGCTGCACCTGCTGCTTATTTATACTCGCGCTGTGATCAGTGGCAGCTGGATGCAATCATCGCATGCCAATGTACATTGGCTCGTTTAGTTTACACTCGAAGTAGATTGGTCTCTCTAAGCAAGATCCCAATTCGTCGGTCACCGACGTGATGTCTCCGTTCCCTCCTTCAGGGAACGAGGGTTACATACTTAACCGAGAGGTTTTATTTTGATAAAGTACCAACTGCGCTGTTAAGTTAGCAATGCTAGAAGCCTGGAACTGATATGTTTTGTGTTTGTGTGCGCCGGCGCGATTACTTCAACTTTCCTCATACCAGCAAAATCAACTTAAATGCCAGAAAGCGACATCCAGTTTGTTTTTTTGTTGTAGTTTCCTTTCTGTCACAAAACTGAACTGCAGCTCAGCAAATATAGGCTATGTTACGTGTTGCACAGTTTTTTTTCCTTGTCTAACAGTTAACTAAATTAAATATATGTCAAGTATTTATTCCTTGTATGTATATATGTACTGCAGATTTTATAGCCTATATATGACATTATAATTTGATATAATATTTAGTATTTTCACATGTAGGTGGAAAAATTGTAACTTGAACTACTGTCTGTTTAAAATAAATGAAAAGATATGTAGCATAGTAGATTTTTTTTTCTGTTGTACCGAAATCGTATCGAACCATGACCCCCGAACCGAGGTACGTACCAAACCGTGACATCTGTGTACCGTTACACCCCTACTTTTTACATCTTGCACTAGCTCGACCACATGCATTACGCGGTCACATTGAAAAGGTTATGCGTGACGTAGGCAGAACTACGCAGTGTTTACAAAGCAAACGTGCAGTGTGAGGCCCTTACACACGTGACCTTTCCAATGTGATTGCATAATGCATTAAGATGTGCATTGCAGAACTAGTGGAAGACACGCATTTGTAGTTAAAAAGTAGATCAATATATATATAAAAGTATATCAAGGCTGATCGTTTTGCTAGATAAGACCCTTATTCCTTGACTGGGATTGTGTAGAGCCTTTTGAAGCTGCCCTGAAACTGCAATTTGGACCTTCAACACAGTGGCCACTATTGAAGTCCACTACATGAAGAAAATCCTGGAATGTTTTCCTCAAAAACCTTAACTTCTTTTTGACTAAAGAAATGTCATTGGATGACATGGGGGTAAGTAAATGATCAGGAAACTTTTATTTTGGAAGTGACCTAATCCTTTCAATTTCTGTCAGTCAGTTAGATATTTGGTAACTCTTTTGGATAATATTCTATTTGTTAACGGTGTTTTTTTTTGTGTGTGTGTGCGGCATTTTTGCCTTTATTGTGATAGGACAGATCAGAGTTGACAGGGAAAGTGAGAGAGAGAGGGGCAGGATCAGGAAAGGTCCTAAAGTGCGGATTCGAACTTGGGACACCCATAACGCAACGTCGCTGTATGTCGGCACACTGCCAACAAGGCTACTGGTGTCAACAACTGTAAATGTTAGTTAATGCCATAAGCATTTATTAATCTTGGTTGGTGCTACCAAATCTACAACGTACATTTTTAAAGAAGTACTTAACTTCCAGAACAAAAATTTAATTATTAATAACGTACTTACCCCGTTGTCATTCAAGATGTTCATGCCTTTCTTTCTTCAGTCGTAAAGAAATTATGTTTTTTGAGGAAAACATTTCAGGAATATAGCCACTATATAAATCTCCATATAGTGGACTTCAATAGTGCCTGCGAGTTTGAACGTCCAAACTGCAGTTTAAATGCAGCTTCAAACAGATCTAAACGATCTCAGCTCAATTCTCTTATCTAGCGAAACAATTGGTCAATTTAAAAAAAAAAAAAAAAAACAAGAACAACAACAACAACAACAACAACAACAAAATAATAATTTATATACTTTTTAACCTCAAATTTTAACCTTTTGTAAAAAGGGGTTGGGAGTTTTTCAACATACCCTAACTGTATTGACCCGGATTACAGTACGCATGCACATGGCAGAGCTAGACAAGACAACTGTTTGAGGTTAAAAAGTACATATATATATATATATATATATTTTTTTTTAGAAAATGACATTGTTTCTCTAGATCAGACCCTTCTTCCTCGGCTGGGATTGTTTAGAGTCCTTTGAAGCTGCATTTAAACTGCATTTTGGACATTCAAACTTGTGGGCACTACTGAAGTCCACTATATGGAGATTTATATAGTGGCTATATTCCTGAAATGTTTTCCTCAGAAAACATAATTTCTTTATCACTGAAGAAAGAAAGAAAGAAAGAAAGAAAGAAAGAAAGAAAGAAAGAAAGAAAGAAAGAAAGAAAGAAAGAAAGAAAGGCATGAACATCTTGGATGACAAGAGTACATTATCTGTATTTTTTTTTTCTGGAAGTGAACTACTCCTTTAACATTTCTAAATGAACATTAACAATGAGCAATAGTATTTTAATTCTGCAAATTCAATGTTATTTTTTGGTGAATGTGTCACACAAGATGGATGTTCAAACCTGGATGCGCAAGACTTGACGTGCTGACTTATATTGACTTTCTGTTTATAACAGGCTACTGAGGTTGTGTTTATTGGTCTTGCACTGCAAATAAATTCAGTTAATTTTAATAAATATTTAAAAAATTTAATAATCTACATTGACAACGCATAATTTCAACTCTTTCAGAGGAATTGCTTATACAGTCATACAGTCGCAAGTTTTTTCTTTTGTTTTGGATCAGTTGTTAGACTAGTCGACTAAGTTTAATGACATTATTCTCATAGGACATTCCTAAGAATTTCCTCATTTAATCTCCAAATGAATGTTGAAAAAACATAAAGAGTATTTTGAATGCATTATTTTTTAAATGTCTGTAAAATCTTTTTACTATTGCCATTTATTTATTTTCAATTAATTCTAACCCTTCAACATTACAGTATAGTTAAAAGCCAGGCATAAACTGCAAATTAGTTTTAATTTTTTAATTTATTATCAATTAATCGAAGTGGGGAACGTTTACTATCAATATTTTTATGTGAAGGTCGATCTTCTACAGTGTTGCCAAGTCTGTGTTTTTCCCACGGAATTGGGCTACTGTAACACTGTTGCCGCAGGTTGAAGCGACACCAATAACGTTATATTAACCCCCTCCCTCCCTCCCAAAACACGATTGGGCTTATTTTGAGTAGCAATTTTGGCCGGGATTTGTTGTGAAAACCTGGCAACCCTGATCCTCTAGATAAAATGTCAGTATTGCAAATATTGATTCTTATAGCAGGGTATTAATTGCAGAAATTACATTATTTTTCCAAAACCTGCTAATATTTCCATTAATTTTTAATGCATTAAGTCATAATTAATCACAAATTGAACCATACTGTAACACTGCAACCAAAAATGCTTCTTAGTAGTGTGTAAAGTTCATAGAGCTTAATGCACATCTAATGTACAAAGAATTTAATGCATGTCCTATTGAGCTAATGGACAGGAGTGCTGCTTATCGAAAAATCTTTTGTGCTGTCAGTTCCATTAAAAATAACTATACCTCAGATGCAAATGTCACCCCTTGTGCACTTGCAGCTTTGTAAATATTCCAGTAAGTGTCATTTATGTAGTAATTTACAGTTTGAAAAGACAAATATTGCACAGTTCTTTCAAAAGACACTTTTCCAGTGAAATAAATGGGACATTTTGGAATGATTAAATCCACATTCGAGGCAGAGCTGATTTCTTAACAATCAAAAATAAAGAAAACAAACCTCCGTTCTGAAGTCATTATTGAAAGCATCTCAAGGCATTGTGGAGGCACCGTATAGAAGCATAAAAAGAGAGTGTGACAGCCAAAAGACACTTATGGATGCAGACAGGCAGTGAAAAGGGACCAAAACAATAGTGTTGCACTTCAATGAAGGTGTACCGAGCGTGTGCCACGGCTTCTAACGGCAGCGAACAGCCAGGATTGAGATGAAAATGAGGTAAAGAACATGAAGGGAAAAGAAAAGACGCGTGCCGGCGTGGAGAGAAAGAGAGAGAGCGATTGTTTGGAAGGGGAGGGGGTTACTTGAGGGGAGCAGGGCTGGCTAAATAGGAATCATCCCTCTTAGCCAATGAGTTTAAAGAGAGAAGCAGATGTCACAGGAGTGAGAGGGACCACCTCCGCAAGCTCAAGCACCCTCAGTGAAAAGAGCGCAATGAGCTGTGCGCTGTCACATCGGCAGTTGCTATCTCCTCTCTCTCTCCCGAACGCACACGTTCTCACGCTCCCGCTCGCTTTCGCAGGCTGTCAGCTGGAAGCATCAGCGTAGGTAAGACTTGCATGTTACGTCTCTGCCTGTAGATTAGCAAAGGATGCCTGAATGGTCATTAAAGTGTGTCTGATTTGCCGTTTTGTGGGAGTTAGATGCGAGTTTCTCCTGATAGAGGTGCACTCAGAGAAACTGAGGAGGTTCTTATGTAAGTGCCGTGGCTCAGAGCTGATTTTACGGAAACTTTGATAGGAGACGAGAGGAGAGAGTCACAGCGGCAGCTCTGAGATCTGCTCTTCCCGAGTGCATGAATTATAAATAAAGGTGGGCTCCAAATGAATGGAGTCACTTTGTGTGGTCTCCAAAACGTGCCGGTTCAGGTGGCCCGGTCCACAGGCAGGTAAATCTTTATTCAGATGCTGCAAAGCTTAAGTTAAAACGACAGCTGTGGCTTTTTTTCCTGGCTTTCATTGCATTCAGCATGCTTTATCTTTCTCTTGACTGTAATAAACGCTGTTTTGTGCCTGCCGGCTCACGCTCGATCCAGGATCCCAACCCTAAATCTTTTTATTCGAGGGGGTTGTGCGCAGACTAATCAATTGTATTATGTGTGAAGCAGACAACAATGTGGGAAGGTGTATGTCTACTGCAGGGCTTCTCAAAGCTGACTGTGCTTGTCAATAGTTGTTACTATCAATGCATGGAGCATTAATGCTGAATATGTGGAATATCTACAAAATTTCACCAATCAGCAAATATGTTGTGGGGTGTTGATGTTTCGGAGCGATATTTTTGTCTCAGGAGTTGGATGTTGAAGCATGTCTTTGAACTTCCATGACTCACTGACGCTTACCTGCCCTACTTTGACAAAAAGGATGATAAAGTATTATTCATACTTCATGTAGGAAATCAGATGAAAGCCTCACAATCTATTACCTGCGTTGCCTTTGCCCCATTTTCTCAAAAGTGCAATACTTAAAAGTTTTACCAAAATATCAGAAGGGAAAATGCTTTGTGTTATTTAGTCGTTGAGACAGCTGTGTATAGAGTTGTGTGTGGCCCACATGTCCGTTTGTGTTGCCTTTTAATGGGTGTTTTGAGTCTGTTTGATTCCCTTTAGAAAATATCGAGATGCTGCAAACTTCTGGGTACTTTTTTCACATGCAAATGAGTTTTTGTGCAAGTTTGGTGCAGCTCTGACAATAAATACATTCCTAAGTCAATACTTTTTCACACCGTCTCCTTTTCTGATGAATAAATAAATTCTACTCGCCACTGAAAATAGCTCCATTTGGTCCACACGCTCCATAAGTAATGTACGTGTGTCTTATATTTCATTTATGCTCTTGATGCCATGCGGAGGAAGAGCGCTGTTCTGCAGCAGCGTTTCACCTTAATCAGTGTCAACCATGAGACGTTTGATCATCGTCTCTATCTGAACGACTTTCAGCCAACCAGGATGTGGACTTACCTCCTGTCTTAAGAGTCATCTCTGACTGTGATTAACCAAGCACAGCTGAGCTCTCCTGTCTCTTAGAGTTAGTGGATGTGCGTCCTCTCACGCCGTTTGTTTTCAGAGTGGTGAATTAAAGCTGAAAATGAGAAACTGTGTATCTTGTGCTCACGCTCATTGCTGCCTGCTCTGTTTTTGCAGTCGTTTCTAGAGGCGTCTCAGGTGTGACAATCAGGCAGAGTAATGGCAGGTGTGGACTGATGCATATTCGCTGGCTTGAATCATTCATATAAATAAGATGGAGAGCTCAGGGCCCGACAGTGCTGAGGCACAGAGACTGGCTGTGAATCACCCTAACACCCCGTCAACTCCGAGAGCCAGTGTCGGTATAAAACTAGAGTGCTTCCCTTATAGTCAACAAAGTTGTCTACGATGCTAGAGTGTGATTTGCAGTGTAGGACGCTTCAGTGATTATACTGAGGATGGTCTAGTTTAGTTGCATTGTGTCATGTAAAGAGCTTATAGAGTTCTGTATGAAAGAAAAGTATTCATTAATGAGATCTCAGTTACGCTCTTAAAAATAATGGTGCTTCATGATGCGATAGAAGAACCTTTTTTTTAATTGTTCCATTTAGTCTGTTTCACAAAAGTTTCTTTGTGGTGAAAGAAGGTTGTTTAGATTATAAAAAGGTAAGAAAGAGATGGTTCTTTAAAGAACCTTTGACTAAATGGTTCTTTGTGGAACCAAAAATGAATCTTCTATGGCATCGCTGTGAAGAACCTTTTAAAGCACCTTTATTTTTAAGAGTGTATGTCTCCTTGTATTCGTAAGATTTTCCTTTGCATAGCTTATTGAATTTATCAAGCTAATTAATTTTCATTTTCATTTTAATACAAACCAGGAATTAGAATGAAATGAAAGAATGGTAAATAATGTGTCTTTTTTATTTAAAATGAGAGTAGTTTTTCTTACGCTTTTTAATGCTTCTATTCAACACTGATGCGTTAGACTGACCTAAAGTGACTGTAAAAACATAATGTTGCAAAAGTTTTCTATTTCAAATAAATGCTGAACTTTTGAACTTCATATCCATTAAAGAATCCTGAAAAAATGTGTTATAGCTTCCACAAAACATAGGTGAGAGTGAGAAATGTTTCTTGAGCAGCAAATTAGCATATTACAATAATTTCTAAAGGATCATGTGATATTGAAAACTGACACAAGACAAAATTACATTTTTAAGTATAAAATTCATTAAAATTCATTAAAATTCAGCCGTTATTTACTCACCCTCATGTCGATTTCAACCCTGTAAGACATTTGTTCATCATCAGAACAACAAATTCTGTTGTGATACTCTGCTGAAACTAAAAATTAATAAATTGTTTGGTCATTGCTTTCATTAATCAGTTATCAAAGAAGAATAATAACATTATTAGCTGGTTTGTTTTCTGTTACACTGTGCTGAAGTAACATTTGTTTTCAGCATTTGTTTTTTGCTTCATTAAACCATTTCTATTCTCTGATCAGATTTTCCCAAAACCAAATTATTTGATTTATGCTGTCCATATTAAGTGTATAGTTCTACATACTTGTGTGTCAAAAATGTTCATTTTTGTATTCTGACCTAACGAGAAACATCAAGAAATGTGTTTCTTCTGTCTTTAAAGGAGAAGTTCACTTCCAGAACAAAAATTTACAGATAATTTACTTACCTCCTTGTCATCCAAGATGTAAAATGTTCGTGCTTTTCTTTGTTCAGTCGTAAAGAAATTATATTTCTTGAGGAAAACATTCCAGAATTTTTCTCCATATAGTAGATTTCTATGGTGCCCACGATTTTGAACTTCTAAAATGCCTTTCAATGCAGTTTCAAAGGGCTCTAAATGATCCCAGCCGAGGAAGAAGGGTCTTATCTATCAAAACGATCGGTAATTTAATTTTATTTTTTTTTTAAAAAGACAATTTACATACTTTTTAAACTTAAGCGCTTGTCTTGTCTACTCTCTGCGCTCCACCGTTTTTTGAATGTTTAAACTCGCGGGCACCATAGAAGTCTACAATATGGCGAAAAATCCTGAAATGTTTTCCTCGAGAAACATCATTTCTTTACGGCTGAAAAAAGAAAGACACAACCATCTTCGATGACAAGGGGATGAGTAAATTACCTGTAAATTTTCGTTCTGGAAGTGAACTTCTTCTTTAATTGTTAATTGAATGCCACCTCATCACATGTACAACTGTAAGTTTTAGTAAAAAATAAGACTTTTTTTCACGCTTACTGACCCACATCGAGTTGATTTCCACCTTTTGCTGCAGCACAGACAGTGATTGAAGTTACAACAAAGCATGAAACAATGAAACAAGACAGTGGTCGGTCATGCGTTCTCTCTTAATACAAAAGGATGCTGTAATTTCATTGAAATACACCTCACGTGGAAACCAGCTGTTGGTATTTTTCTGCCATTGCTTGTTCATGACACCCAAAGACTCATTCGTCTGTTGATGAAAACGATTGATTAATACTCGTATTAAATGCTGAACACATCTCTGCACGCATATCGCCGAGATGTATTGGAGCATTTAAGGTCTTGGCAGACGGGTTCCTCTGTGAGTCGGTAATGGGCGAGGAATGCCAGGAAAGCCGGAGCCCTCACCACCCCCCGCCCTCACAGATAAAAACGATGTGTCCCTGGTGGCCCGGAACATGATTTCAGCCCGTATGAGGTTTCAACGGCTTTCTCCATCTGGCTTCTGTGCAAACAGTGTTGCGCCTCTTCTCCAGTGTTTATCGATTGAACCGTTCACTCTATCAGTCATCTGATCGTGCTCTCCTTCCTTAGTTGCTTCTCTTAAACATCACAATTCTACTTCTGAAAATCACAGCGGTCTGTTGAGGACAAGACAAGAGAGAAACGTAAAAAGAACATCAGCAATTATCTGTAAATACTGTACGTTTTTTACCAGAACTACTGTACGTCTGGCAAGTCCATCAATGTCTTAACTGGAACCACCCTCGGGAAAAACACGTAATATTATTACAATTACTGTGATTTTCTGTGGCTCATTTTGCTTGAGTATTTATCCTCCTCACAAATCTGCCTAACTTCAGGTGACCTTTACAATCTGAGCATGTTGAAGTATAAGTACACATAAGTGCAGCCTCATCAGAAACCAGGAAATGACACGTTTTTTTCCTCCTCCCGCTGTTTCCGAGTGCACTGTACGTCTTCAGGGAGCTTGTTTATGCCGTCTGAACCTCACAGACTGTTTTAAAGAGGCTTGAAGTAACATTAGAAAGTGAAACACAGCGACTGAAATGAATATGGTGATTAATTGTGTTTCTGAAGGATGATGTTGACCAGTAGAGGACATTTGAATGTCTCTTTGAACTGAAAGGCTTGCTTTTTTCTATCCAAACTAAAAAGGCAGCTCATAAGGTCTTTTTTTATCTTGTGTGTGCGTCTGTGAATCAGAGCTTTGCTTGTTACCCCACGATGATGAAAGGGAGACGAAGCCTTCGTACATACATATTCAGGTCTCTCTGTAATGGATCTGTGCATGGATGCTTTAGCCGACACAAAAGCTAGGAATAGGCATGTGGAAAGCTATTTGTCAACGACAGCTGAACTGACCAGCCTGATTCCTGTGCATTTTAATGGCCTCCTCTCCACGTGCCGCTGCCTCTGTAGTGCGTACAAGGTACAGATTGCTTTATCATTTTAAATGAAACCTACTGATGTGAAGATGTATTGCCCACAGCTGTCTCATAAATCTGGGAGATGGGATAATTTCTCTGAAGCCTGAAGAGTTTTATGAAGAAAATCTGAATGGTATTTGCTTGTGCAGAAATCGCTGCCATAATGCCTAGGGTGTTTTTTTTTTCTTTCTTTCTTTTGAAAGCATATAATCTAAATTTGCATAAAACTTTTCAAAGTAATCTTTAGCAAATCTCAAAACGAATATTAATTTTTAATACTGTACATTATAGTGTGATGCTTACATTCACGTATAGAATATAAATAACAGCTGATGTTTTTTTTATGAAATGTTTTATTTATTTATTTATTTATTTATCTATCAATCTATCAATCAAAATCAGACGATATTGGATGTTTACATTTTTAGCAAATCAGCATTGTAATGTGGTTCCTTAAATTCGCTTGTAGCATGTAACATGATTGATTGTTATGTTTATAGCTGCTTGGTTAGTTATTTTGGCTGGTTGAGTAGTGTTTTTATTATTATTATATTTCTAGGTAGGTAAGATTAATAAGTTTATAACCTGGCTAAATGTAATCTTCAGCAAATATATTTTAAGAAAATGTGGTACAATTTTTAATGCTTTATAATGTTATGCCTAATTTCACTTTAAGCATTTAGAATAATATCATTAATTAATTTGTTTTATGTATTTTAGATTAACTAGCATGTAGTTTTAGTATCGGCCATTTAAGAATTAGTTGACTTCAAAAAACCAAAAATGTCCTGATTTACTGATTTACTCACCCCCATGTCGTCAAAGATGTTTATGCATTTCTTTCTTCGGTCAAAAAGAAATTAAGGTTTTTGAGGAAAGCATTTCAGGATTTTTCTCCATGTAATAAACTTCAATAGGACCCAAAGGGTTGAAGGTCCAAATTGCAGTTTTAGTGCAGCTTCCAAGGACTCTACATGATCCCAGCAAAGGAATAAGAGTCTTATGTAGCGAAACAATTGATCTTTTTCTAATAAAAATAAAAATGTATAAACTTTTTAACCACAACTGCTCATCTTGAACTAGCTCTTCGCAGTTTGGACCTTCAACCTGTCAGCTCCCATTGAAGTCCACTATATGGAGAAGAATCCTGAGATGTTTACCTTAAAGACACAAACATTTTGGATGACATGGGGGTGATTCAATTATGAGGAATTTTTTTTTATTCTGGAAGTGAACTAATCCTTTAAACAGTTATACAGTGTGTCTGGAACAGTGGAAAGTCCTAGTGCTGTTGGACTGTATATCAGCACTTTTGGAATGCTGCTCAACCAATCAAATTCAAGGACCGGAACTAATTGTTATATTGAATACTACTATTGAACACTGGTTCTGCCGGTGCATCAACAATTCCCTGCATTATTTGTTTATCAAACCCAATTTCCTGCTCGAATTACACAGGACAGTACAATCTCCTGCTCTTTACAGTATAAACATGAGGTTGCATTTGAATGCAGTTCTACTCTGTCCTTTTGGAGGTGTCACTTTCACCCGATACATAGATCATGTTTGTCCAGCGTGCTGTCGGCCGGCCTGTGGCACACTGTCGCCGGCTCTGGATAATTAATAGCAGAGGGAGCTGGAGGCGTAGGGTGGTTTCACTCAGGCTGTACTGTAGGTGTGTGTCAATCTAGGCTGATGGGTGCTGCCTGCAGCAACATTAAGATTGCAGGCATGGGGACTAGAGATACCCATTTCCCATCATGCCCTCGGACCAACAGATCAGAGGAGTCCCAGACACACAAAATGAAGGTCAATCTCTTTTAAATTATAGATTTGTGACACACAGCCTCCAGGCACTGCCTGTGTGTAGTGTACTGCCTTTGTGTTTATGTATGCGCATAACGATTCAGTGCTAAAACCTAGTAAGCAGCCTACGGAGGCAGCGTTTTAAGGCATCAGAAGGATACCTTTTGCAATGGCATCCAGAACATCTAAGATATCTTAGCCAAACTATAAGCCAGAATCACATAGTTTCCCATCAGACCCAAATAAAGTGAACTTTGGACCATTTCTCCACACAACATGCTCTTAAGCAAAGGTGAGCTTAACTGTTTGATTCTTTCTGCTGATGAGAGGCTTGGCCACTGCAGAATGCACTTTCAGTCCGATTTCTCTTAAACGTGCCGAGACAGATCCTCACCCTGCACTAAAATGGCAAGCAATTCCAGCTGCAGTGCTGAACCGATTCCCCATTGAGAGTCTCCACATTATCCTGTCTTGTTGTGCATTCGTCTTACAAGGACGACCAGCCTTTATGGGGGACTTGAATTAGTGTGATTGTAAACCTGCAATATTTGAGAAATCTGAGATTTTGAATGACCAACTTCTCTTGCAGTGGCTGAAAATGTCATCTAGGGCAGCACGATAAATCGCGTGAGCTTCTTGTCAGTAAAGCCGATTCTGTAATCAGTAGTGAATCTCAATCACGTGCGTGCTTTCAGATGGAGCAGCATTTGCTATACAGAGGCGTAGTTCACTGACAAGCTATGCTTGTCAGGCTCTGTCTAGTAAATGCTGCAACATCTGAAAGTACGTGAAAATACTATAATACTATAAAATACTATACTATAAAATATTAAAATATAATAACGTTTTTACTCCAAACTCACTTTATAATGTCAGTCGAGTGTTTGAAATGAATCCTTCTGTGAGATGATGTGGCTTTTTAGGCAGAATAAGGTACGCAACATTTTTTATAGTATTCTAAGCAGTGGTAAAAGCTATGTCGATTAGCATTGCATTTTATACTTTATTTTAATTAATAAGAACTCAGATAAACCATATCTTGTCGTTGTCGTGTGTTTATTAGTCACGTTGAATCAATGAAAGCAGTTAAATCTTCTGTTTATTCAGCTGCAGCGATCGGTATTTCCTGGATTTCATCTGCGGGGCATATTTGAAGTTTCCGTGCGAGAGCGCCCTCTGGCCTTCGGATGGAGATTTACTACTGATTACAGAATCGCGCTTCACTGACAAGATGCGCACATAAATATTGCAGCTTTTCCTTATACCAATTGCGATATTATTGTGATTTATCGTGCAGCCCTAGTGTCATCGGTGTGGCCTTCTTCTGGACAACCTCCTGTCGCAGGGTTTCAGTCACCTCAGAGCAGCCCGCCATCTTATAATCTCAGTGAAAATTGGAGGAATGCTGCCAGTAAAATAGGGTTTGTCAGATAATTAAGGAAATTAACACCAGGTGCCAGATTAACACCATTAACTCGGAGGTATGTGTAAGTGTTCTCTAATTAATCACAGTTCTTTTTCGAGAACTACTTATCTAATTTAAGTTTTTCTTTTTACTGTGCTTCAGAATACAATTAATTTATAAAATATGCTTAAAAACCACCCTTTTACTCATTACGATAACTTGAAATAGGACTAAGCAGTGACCCTAAAATTGAGGAAATTGTGGGTTATTCTCACATTTTGATCTACACTATAAATCCTAAAAGGATAATGAATGTCCAGAAAGTACTGGGATGATTTCAGTGAAAAAATAAATCCAAGATGGTAATATTTGATGACAATTGATTCATACAAAGAGTCAGTAAAATATAGTGAAGTCTAATTAAAAATTGATTGCATGGAAAAATATGTCTTTTAACACAGTTCTAAACAGGTTTTCAAATTGTTTGATGTTCAAATCAATCATTCCAGTTAAATTTGTAAATAAATATTTAATAAATGTTGAAAGTTAACATCTCTTTCATAGTCTCTGTTGGTATTTCCACCTATGTACTGTAGTGTTTCCAAATTGGTCACTTATTAGGTTCCATTACGGTTAGCGTGCTGCCTTAGAAGGTAGTTGCCTACACAGGCAGTAGTCAACAAGGTGGCTCGCTAGATTTTGGAACAGAACCATAATGTGTGTTTGTATGTGTGCAGGTCTGTGTCTGTGCTAGGTGTCTTGGTGGCAATTACCTTGGAGAGCCGAGCTGCATGACTGGATCTGCAGTCTGCTCCACACTTTTCAATTACATCACTCCCCCACCACCACCACTAGACGTCGGCATGCTAATGCCGTGGCGGGTGGCGACGTGGTCTCATGGGGCCTTGTGCAGTTGCTGTCTTATTGGTTCAGGGATCTCCTGGCCAGAGTAACAGGCCCTACAATCCATCCACTGACACTAAATTCAGCAGGCAAGACACTGGGGAGAAGCCACCTTTATGCACTCGGCACTGCGTAAAGCCCTGCGTGTCCGTAACCTCTATTAGTTCAGGATCATAGACACTCAAAAGAGCTCCCTGATGCTCAGAGAATAATCATTTTGAGCGACTGCATTCTACCACATTCTCATTTATTGTCTAATTGCTTTTCATCCCTGAGCACTTGATCTCATTGGGTGCCGCAAGTGTTGTTAGTGTCAGTGCTTTGGAAGCAGAATGAAAACATCTTTATACTTGTCAGTATTTCAAGCGTGTGTCTGTTCAGAATTTAACATCCAGCAAATGTTATTGCATGAGGTTTCTGGAGGCTAATTTGTCTTTTGCACCAGTGATACAACAAATTCACTTTTTTTGGGGGGAACACATTCCTTCTGAGAAACAATGTATTATTTTCTAAGATATTTAGAACAAAAGTCACTACACTTCAGTACAAGATTCATGTAGTTGACAAGTTACATCAAACAAAAATTGATATCTAAAGGTCCTACCCTAGTGAAAAATAAATATACTAAAATGTATTTGAAAAACATTTATTTTATGCTAACTATACTACTAGTACATTTACATATTTATGTACTTCATAAAAATACCTTGCAATTGTACTTTTAGTGTACTAAACTGGTATAATTAAAGGCTGCTAAATTTTAAGTAATTTTGTACTTAATTACTGTGCTGAAGTATAGCTAAAGATATACTTAAGTATATTTGATTGTGCTAAAGTGAAACTATTGCAAGTATACTTTAGGTACACTTTAAAAATATTGTATTTAATAACTGATATTATTCAAAGATCACACAGTCCTCATCAAAAACATGTTTTGGGCTTAATATTAAGAAATGTGCTTTGTGCACAAGTAGTGCTCCAAATAAAGCTTAATTATATTTTTTATATCAGTAATTCTTAAGCGATATGTCAGTAAATATGATAATAGATTTGAACTATACTTAGTATAATATAAATATATTTTAAATATATCACTTTTTTACCAGGGTATTGGAATAAAACTTATTTGTGAATTATTTTGACTAAATATATTAGAATTGATTTCTGTAACCTTTGATGAATTTAATGCATTCTTGCTTAATAAAAGTATCGATATTCCAGAAATCTTACTGACCCCAAACTTTTGAAAGTTAGTTTGTGCATTCATTCATTCATTGTATTTTTCTATAGAATTTGAATATGAGCCATTATCAGTTATATATTTAAAATTTCATATTTGGTATCTTTGAAGCAGGCTTTGCTGATGTGTCTGTGTGGATACAGATAGCAAACTGTATTAGGGTACCAGAGATGAAAAATCTTTGTATTCAGGCAATAGCTAAAGCAGTTAGTCTTTTTAATGTCTGCCTGTCTGCTATATATCTTAGCATCTGTTAATTACCCTTATTATTAACTGCCAGTTTTGGCACTCCATAATTATGTGTAAACAGAAGAACACCCACATACAGATGCATGCATTACCATTTTCAGCTACCAGTTTCCATTTTCCACCATCATGTAATCACAACATCATATGTGACCTTAGTCTGAATACAATAGACATGTGAGGCAATTTCGTATCTTTTTGACTTTCCACTACAGCTAATGGAATAGGTGTAAACTAAAATTTGATTAAGAAACAAATCTCTCTCAGAAATAGCTAGTAAATGTGACAAACAATTACCAAGAAAAAGCAAGTAACACATTGAATTAAATATGAAATTTTGAAGAAGAAAAACCAAAATAGTATTTTTTTGTAAAACGTACTGAAATAATAGTTATATTTACAGTATGTCCTGTTGCACCTGAAAAACATTGGGAATGTAGTTTGTTTTCGCAAACCTATCAACTAAATGATTAGTGTTTTCTGGAAAGAAATTCTTCATCAATATTACAAGTTAGTAAGTCAGCATTCACAGCATACAACATATTATAATCAATAACATTTGCTTCTAACATGATTTTTTATTGACACCAATTCCAAGTTTTTCCACTGCCAATATTATGTAAATACAATCATTCCTACAGTACATGACTTGAAGGCAGCACTCTACTGGATTTCTTCTTCTTTTTCCCTGACTTCTATAGGGCTGCCCCCTAATAGTGGGCGAAATTTTATTAGTCGTTTAGTCGCTGAAAAAAAAAATGACACAGGAATGGGCGAAGTCATGCAGTCTGTGACGGACAGATCATTAATGGCTGATCTATGTGGTAATATAGTACATATAGACGGGCAGGACACCCAAGCATTGTTCTGGGATGCCGTTGCTAAAAGCATCAATGCTTTCTTATGATACTTTTGGGAAATGCAGCCCTGTTTGGATGCACTGTCAGAAGTGAGTGAACACTTGATTGGTGATTGATTGGTTCTGTCTTGCAACATTTGCGTTTGTTCAGATGAGCAGCAAATAGTCCTATCCTACACAATTATTCGCTAACATAGGTTATTTGGTCCAATTCAATGCATATTGTACACATTAAGTTTATTTTGTTAAATAAACAAAACCACTGGTAAATAAAACACACCTTAGTATCGATAATAGGGATGTTCATTTCGGTTATTTTTCCTTACCGACAGCCGACGCCCGTTAACCGATTATTAACCGTTAACCGACAAGATTATTTTAAAATATAACTTAATTATTTTAGAAAGGATAAGTGTGTGTGACTCGTTAAAAATAACCAAATTTGTTTTCTATGGGGTTAGAATCGTTGCATAATTCCAAATAAATACATTATGATCCACAAATAAATGTAAAGCGATTGACAAAAACAAAGCATATTCACAAAATAAATAGAATGAGATCCACAAATAAATCTTAGAGTTCCACAAACATGAATTATATTCACAAGTAAAAAAATTAGAATTGCAAATAAAAAACATACTCACAAATATTTTTTTTATTTTACAAACACAACTTTGCCCGGCATTTATATGTGAAT